>CAEGAE010077863.1:0-35309 GCA_903067095.1 Girardinus metallicus
TTTTTTGTGTTTTGGGGTGAAAAAATGGAGAGTTTTTTTGTAGCCAACCTAAAAAAAAAAAAAAAAAAAAAAAAAAAAAAAAAAAAAAAAAAAAAAAAAAAAAACAAGAAGGCAAGGAAAAGAAAAATTCTCTGCATTGTACTTAACATTTTAAGTACAAAACAATTATAAAAAATAAAAAAAAAATGACCAAATTATCACCATTCTTGAACTGGTGACCACACAAAATTATTTTAAGAGCCACAAATGGACACCATTGACCTTAGCTCTTTCTCTGCCCTGAAAATCTAGGAAGGAAACTTCTCCTTAGGTCAGCATTTATCCATTTATCTGGCTGACTTTTACTGATTGGATCACCTTCACTGACTTTCATTTTAAGAAAAGAACCCACTCAGACCCGGACTAAATGAACTGTAACCAACATAATGTCTCCACGGTTGTGTGTCTTACTGTAGAAGACGGACGGCGGGTCACTGAAGAAGGAGTAGGAGGAGAAGAAGAGCAGGTAGGTGCTGTAGGACCATGACATGGTGTAGAAGACCAGCTTCCACGCACTCTCTGGCATCTTGGCAGCATCTTTGGGCATCAGACTGCACCACTGTGCAAGAGGCTGCAAGAGAGAAATCAGAAATAAGTCACAGTACTTCTACAAGCAGTCATAAGAAAATGGAGAAAGTCTTTTCACAATGTTTCCTTACAAACCGCACACTGTGGAGTCTCTTTTCTGCTGTGTAAAAAGATTTCATCACACTCCTTTTCTCATAAGGTAGAAAAAAAATGTGTAAAAGAGAAATCAGCCAGATGAAATTTCAAAACCAGGCCATAAATATTTCGATCTCGTCTTACTTTTAGAGGTGTTACCATAATTTGACCGATCCTGATTTAAATGAACGTGATGAAAAAGAAAAGCGATGACTCAGCTCACTGAAATAAATTTCAAACGCACTGCAGGCCTCAGAAAGCTGAATCAGCACCTCAGCAAATAAAACCTATTCATCCACATCTTCATAAATCTATGCTTTACTGCTGCACCGCTGCATTAGACTGCATTAACTTCAGTAAGATCTGCAGTTTTGGCTCCTTCTATCTGTGCCCTGAAGTTTGATTTTTTTTAAGGGTCAATTCAGAAAGATCTGAAAGTTGAGTTTCCCATTTTAAAAGTCAAAATTCCTCTTAAACCGACAGCTGTTGCTAAGATGTTTGAATAAATGAAACGCTGCCAGATTCTCTTGGCTAATTGTAGTTGCCATGGTGACTAAGCAAACCAAGTAGCTAATAATTTTGGTTTTTAGATGTTCAAAGAGAACACAGTGTCTTTTATGGTGATGGTGTTTCAACCACAGGTGTAAAAAGAACTGCAGCTTTATTTACGAAATATTTTTTGTATCCAAAGAGTAAAAAAGTGTCTAAGAGCTTTACGTTGTTATTCAAAAGAACAGTTTTGTTAAACAATTATTTCCTGGACACAAGCAGCAGAAATCAGCTTCTTCGGGAGGTGGATGGACCTGTTGCCCTGACAACCTGATCTTGGATAAGCTGCAGGCAATGGATGGATGGATGAAATTATTTCACAGTTTTGTTTTTTATTTAATTGTTTTAACTTCAAGTTCATGAGAGTGTCTAGGAACCTTTGATCAATTATCCACAATTTTCTGTTTCTCTGGGGTTTAAACATGGCATGATGTAGGGGCTTATTTCTTCTAGCCAGTCTTCAAAATGGGGAAGATGAGAGAGCATGCCAACCATAAGTGAAATTTTACATAGTTTGACAATTAAAAACATGAAGCTGAACACCTGAATCAGATGAGTGATGACATTAGCCTGTTTTTATTTAAAACGTATCCACAGACTAAAAGGTGCTGAATATAGAAAAACATCTGCTATTAATAAAGATCAGTAATGCCACGAAAATCATTTTTCTTTTTTACCTTTTCTACACAAAGCTAAATTTAATCTTTAAACAAGAGTTGTTTGTAATCTAACATAAAATGTATTTCTTTCATAAATATCAGCAGCTTAGAAACTGGAGTGTTATGTTCCTTTCTGCAGCTCAGGCTGGGATTTTAAACAAGGAAGAAGGGCCTAGATTTCTCCAAAACACAACTAGAAGTGCTATTTAGCAAAGAGAAACATGGCCAAGCATCACCCAGTTTGGGCAACATTGTGTAAGTAAAATAAATATAGTCAAAAATATCTCAAATGTAAGCAGTTACATTTTCTTCCCACATCAAAACTGACTAGATGTGGCAGAACAATTTTCAATTCAATTCAAAAGTATTTTATTAATCCCTAAAGGAAATTAAATGTTGTTGTAACTCATATTAAGTTTCTTCTAAGAGTTATTGTAGATGCTGATGGCTGTGGGAAGGAAGGATCTCCTGTAGCAGTCTGTATTACAGCAAATCTGAAAAAGCTTCCGACTGAAATCACTCTGTTGTCATACAAGAGTTTTATACAACAACAGGGTCGCCCATAATTTTCTTGATTTTTTGAAGAATCTCTCTTTGCACCGTTATCTCTGGGTCGTTCAGAGCAGTCTCCAGAACAGAACCAGCATTCTTTACCCGGTAGGTTTTTTTTTTGTCTTTGATGCCGCTACCCCAACACGTGATGGCAGAACTGTTTTCCGGGTGAACAGCGAGGCAATGTCTCGCCTTTCTTCATGCCTCTTATCATTGCGTAATACTTTGAAAATATTCTCAGAAAAGTAAAAAAAATAAAAGGACTCCAGTATTTAAGCTTTCAAAGTGTTTGACTGCATCACGTTTACACATTTGCTATCTGTATAAATGCTTCACGTTTGTTAGTATCGCATGTCTGTTCATGCTCAAAAAAGGCAGCACGACGTGACAGCCCGGCCACAGAAAGGCTGCTTACAGTTTTTTTTTTTTTTCTGCGTGCAGTAGAAAGCAGAAGTCAAAGAAATGTTTTTTAGCCTCAACACAGTTTGATATTATTATGCAAAGATTCAGCCACAGGTGGGAAGGTTATATGAGGGGCCGTTTAGGACAAAAACTATGTTTTGTCTCTCACACACTACTAAAGACTCATACACATTCAAAAAAAAAATACTAAAATTGCGCATACACACTACTAACATGTCACACAAGCATACAAATTTGATCTCTCGCGCACACATATATAGTACTAACATATCACACACGTGCACACACAAGACTAAAATTGCACACATGCACAGTACTAACATGCCGCACACGCACACAATGTTTCTGACACACATGCATACATAAGACTAAGTCTGTTTCGTTTAAGGCGCTTGTCAAACTACTAGTTGCGTCAGGGGAGGATAGAATAGTGTTCAAAATGGCTGCTGCCTGACCAATACCGTCTCTTCTGGAACTAGATTTAGCCATGTTCGGTATTTCTTCTTTGGCACTAGTGCTGCCCGTTGATAATTCCAGTAATGCTGGCACCCAGTGGACACACTGTACAATAGCGATTTTGCTAATTTTTATCAATCAGATTTATTTATTTCTATAGCACATTTCAGCAACAAGAGAGTTCAAAGTGCTTTATATAATTAAAAACAAAAATATACAGAGTCATAGAACATACAGCGAGTCAACAATCGAAGCTTATGGTTTAGGATCAACGCATGCGCAGTCTGATCTAAAAATTATGCCCCGCCTCTTCCGTGACAACTCTCACACATACAAAAAACGACTGTGTGTGTGTGCGTGTGCGACATGTTAGTAGTGTGTATGCGCAATTTTGGGATTTTGTGTATGCGCGTGTGACATTTTAGTAGTGTGTATGCGCAATTTTAGTATTTTTTTGAGTGTGTATGAGTCTTCAGTAGTGAGAGACAAAATATAGTTTCTGTCCAAAAGGGCCCCTCATAAGGTTATGCGATCTTCATCCTAAGCCTCCCTCTGTCTTCCTGCCTCATCACTCCTTTTTATTTTTATTTTATTTATTACTTCTGCAGCTTCTATGTTGCAACAATCCTTGGAGATAAAATGACCCATTTAAAGAAACTGAACTACGGAAACATTTGGACATAATCACACAGTGTAAACGAGACACAAAGGAGGTGAAGCAGATACACAACAGGTATATGAGCATGGCAGGGACTCAGATGGGCTGTTTTTCAGTGCTTGATAGCTGTGCCAAGACCGGAAACCAAACCCTCCCCCCTCCCCCCTTGTAAACAAAATTACACACACATACACAGTGCTGTAGAAAGCCAAAGAGTGTAACTGGAGGCAGCAAAGTGAAAGTAGCCTGTGTCAGTGATATAGCCCACTCAACCTGATGGGACTGGGCTCAGTGACGGCCTGCATGACAAATTCATGAAGAGAGCGTTACTCCTGCTTAGAGTCAGGACGTTATTCAGCTTCTGCTTTTCCTGTTTGCGTGATACGAAACAGAGCAACCAGTTTCGTCTTCATCTTGCGTCTTAATTCCCTACCTTCCTTTGTTTATTCTTTACGCCTCTGTTTTTCCTGCTGTTTTCGCTAAGTGATGGAGTCCGTGAGTCACACCAGAGATCCGAGACACAACAGGGAAAGGAAGCTGACTGGGGCTGCACAGATGTGAGATAAAAATGTAACAGCAACAGACTCATTAGCCAGGACACATGTACAGAGTCAGGGGTCACATGACCATATCCTGGACAGATGATTGGCTCAGCCGCAGCTGGCGTGGGTTAAGTGTCCGTTAAGCCCTGACCCGAGCAAAGTGCAGCACAGGACACTCCACCGCATTCTTTAAAGTCTCCCAGTGCATCTGCATCGTTCCCACTCATCCGTCTCCCCCCCTCCTCATTCCCGCTGTCCATCCACCACTGCGTCCCACCCACCCGTCCTCCTCCCCTGCCTGTGACATTTATTTATAGAAGCCAGCTGTCAGCACACAGTGCAGCCCCCTGCAGTCCTTTAGCACATCACCCCCTCCCCTCAACACAAAGCACTCACAAAGGCTGAAATTCACTAGAAGCTGAAGCTGGTTGAAGCCAACACCAGCAGTGACTCTGCACTTCTTGCTCTTGCTAAAGCCGCCAAATCCACACATCACACTTACTGCGTTGTCTCCTTGGCAGCACAAAATCATTGTTCTTCTCCTGTGTTATCAACAGCAGCTGCTTGCCGACGTTAATGCCACAAACGAACGACAAAACACACTCGAGTAACCATAACACATTTTGTGAGATTTGTCACATCGTGAGTCACCTTGAAGGTCTCTCAAAGTAATGTCTGATGTTCAGGCTTTGTTGAAAAGTGGAGTTCCCTGCCATGACAGGACGTCCATGGAGTTTTCTTTATGGCTATTTAAGGTCAGTCAGGCCTTATCTTTATTTAGCTCAGAGAAATATGTCGAAAATGTGACTTTTTTAGCCCATACATCCTGTACAAATGTGGCCTCAATAAACACAGTGAAAGTCAGGCCTGGTTAGCCTGTTTGATCAATAGAAAGAATAGACGCCTTTCTGTAAAAGTCTTTCATTTCTCTGCTGTATTTCTGCCTTTTTTTTAGATGGAAGGCAACATTGCTTAGTGAACAAAGTTATGCTAATGCGATGAAAGGGCTTTTAACCTCATGAATTGTTGATATTCAGGCAGTGGTCAAGAAATGCAAGTGTGCCGTGGATGACTAGACCTGCAGAGTAGTGAAGTAACTAGGGATGCACAATTAGGCCTGTCACAATAACAAATTTTCCTGGACAATAAATTGTCCCAGTAGTTACTACGATAAACGATGGTTGTCTTGAGATCATTTTCACGTAACATAATGGTAATGGCATAACAATGCAAGAACACGTTCAAAAAACTTTAAACTCTAATGAGCATTTAACACTGGAACTGGAGGATATTTTGAATACTCAAAATAAATAAACAAATCAACAAAAATAGCAAAAATAAAAAAGAATTATAAAGTCTCTATAAACAAAGCTGGTCTTCAAAAAAAGAGCCGGTTGAGACCAAAGCACCAGACTGAAGACTTCTGTCATCCAGTTTTTGGTAGAAAGAGAGAGAGAAAAGACAATTTATCATGCAGTTAATTGATTTAATTCTAGCAGATGGAAATGCACCTAATTAGTTTGAAAGGTTGTAAAAGTTTGCTCAATTGGATGGAAACATAGCTAATGGCGATTGAGAAACTACACCAATAAAACCATCATGTCACTGGACATTTAACCTTTTAATGGTCAATATTTGGAGGGTCTGTGGAGAAATGTTGTAATCTCCATACAGTTACAGATTAAGTTAGTTCTCAACTCCTAAATTGGAGTTAATACTTGGCATCAGATCTTCGGTTCTTGGTTGGCTCTGGTTGCAAAAACTCCATAGGTTTCTGTAAGCGAGAAGCAGAAAGTGACTGCTGTCTGGTAGAGCTGTGGTTAATCAAACCATCAACAATACGGCCAGTATGACTACTTGCATGATAAAAAAATATACCATCTCGCAATATCAGTAATAGGATGACATGACACTTGGGTCCTCAAGAATTAAGGCAGTGTGTGAGTCTTTGTTGAATAAGTAGCACCTTAAAATAACAATCCATCCCCATAATATTAAAATGGCCTGGTTATAAGAGAATGTATCTTCAGAAACATGTTTTAAAATGTTAAAGAAAACTGTTACCAACATAATAACAGCACACCACAGAAAGACAAAGTGGAGAGGAGACACAAAGAGCGGGGTATGTGCAGTCCAAAGGTGAGCAAATGGCACAACAAAGCATCACTGCTGTGATCACAAGGAGTGCTTTGAATAATAGATACATGGAGTGGTTTATGGAAATTAGTGATGTCATTACAGATTGTTTGGATATGGTTTTGATGCTTTTACAGACAGTGTTTATTTCTTTAACTGAAGGTTTGTCTATATTGTTGCTCTCTCAAATGTGCTTATAAAAATTTGGAATTAAGAGAAAGCTTCAGTCTGTCTATCCATCTGTCTCTGTGCAGTACCATCACTTTAAATGTATTTGTTAGAAACTTTTGTCATGCTTTCAAAAGCAACCCCTGAAGAAAAGCGACCTAGAATGCTTCGGTGCATGCTTTCAACTTTCACAAAGCCTCTGTCGATGTACCATGACGTTGCTGTTCAAGGATCTATTTACAGACAACTTCATGGATAGTGGGAGCTAGAAAATTAAAGAAGCAAAAATGACTCAATGACAGACAAAAGTCTGCCAAGTTTGCCTGCAACAACTGGGTCAGGTACTGACAAATGCAGCAAAACCAAGAACTGTCAAAGTTTTTTGATATGTATCAACAGCAAGACTGGAATTTCTGTTCGGTGAAAATCTATTAAAAAATTTAGGGGCTTATGTCTTAATTTATAAATCGACCCAATGTTGTACTTTTCTGCTGGATTCCAAACTTATACCTATATCAAACGTGAAGCTACTTCATTTTCAGCACAAATTTATGCATGTTTTGTATTTTTTTCCCCCTATAGAATAAAAGTTAAAATCTGTAAAGAAATTTGGCATTTGTTTTAGGATCTGAAAAGGCCTTATTGATACTTCTCAAATAAAATAAGATGGAAACATATTTGTGAGCACTGAAAGAAAGGAGCTTCCCTCGGCTGCTCAAATACAATCCATCCATCTATCCATCCATCCATCCATAGGATCCTCACAAGGCCACAGCGGTGTAGGTTCTCATATACAATACTCACTTTTATGATGCGATATTTTCTGGAGATATCATAATAAAACCATTTCATAACCCTATCTGTTTGGCATAGTTTTCTTCAACTTTACCAACCTTAGAAATGACATGGGTTATGATCCAAAGCTTGGTCTGAAATGTAGATTGATTGACTATTTACCATTTGGCCAAAAGTTAAGTTTTGTTTCTCTCTATAATCGAGCCAACCCTCCGATTTCATTGTCCATAATCCATCAGTTTTCTATGTCAGCCTCCTAAGTAGAGGTATAGACAGTCATCCCACATCATCTATCAGTTGACTGACATGGTCTTGAACTACACTCGGACTGGACCCACAGCCTTTCAACAGAAAGACTCTGGCTCAACTCGTCCCCTCGCCTGAGGCATCGCTGCCTCTCATTTCACTGTCCTTTCTGCCTCCCTGCCAAAGAGACTCCGAGCTGGAAATCGGGGAAGGAGAAACAAAGAAAAGGTCGATAACTTATAAAGTAGTTACAGAAGCTGGTTGCATGAAACGATTAATATGTTTAATCGTAATGAATCATTTAAGCAAGCGATTAATCATTAACTGAAATCATTTGCTGACAGAAAATACTCAGAGCAGTAATTAAGTTAAAACTGCACAAAAAATATATACATTTTGAAATTAAAAAAAAAAAAATCTTGATATGTTCTAACCAGAACTCCTCAAGTGACAAGTTTTAACTTCACCCGGCTCAAATATCCTATCAAGCATCTTTTGCTATTCGATTATTAATCGATAAATACAAAAACAATCAACAGATCAGGCTTACGTGTATTGATGTTAAGTTCAGCAGAACGGGCTAAACTTTTCACATGTTGATGTTAGAAGTTTTTTTAGCTGCATGTGACCTTTTCTGTAAATGATCATGCTTTCGCTAAATGTTTTTGCTAG
Source organism: Girardinus metallicus (assembly GCA_903067095.1). Lineage (NCBI taxonomy): Eukaryota > Metazoa > Chordata > Actinopteri > Cyprinodontiformes > Poeciliidae > Girardinus > Girardinus metallicus. The sequence goes on from CAEGAE010077863.1 coordinate 8,559, forward strand.
CTTATTAGATTTGAGGTACAATATATATATATATGTATTGACATGGGAATTGTATAGTTTGTTAATTTGCATCTTTTAATGTATTTCTAACATGGTGTAAAGTAGACTTAAGTGGTTTAAAAAAATTTGCAGAATGCAACAATTCTTTATCCGATTAAATCGACAGAATTACCAATAGATTAATCGATTACTAAAATAATCATTAGTTGCTGCCCTATGTGAGACAAGACATCAGTCTGAGTGAAAGCATCATCTTCCTCTCATTCCAGTCGTTTTTCTCCTTAGTCACCCTCTTTCTGACCAGACTGCTAGTCTTTTCCAGAAGATCTCCACGTTCACTTCCCAGAAGCAGGCGACGAAAGAAGAAGAGAGGTGAATGGATTCTGCCTTGTTGGCCTGTTGCATAAGAAGATAAATTGGGCCAGTGAGTCAGGATGCTGGCTCATGTGTGGATCTGTTAAATCAGGCCTACTCTCATTCGCTTTCTTTCATTTAATTTGGCTCGTTCTAGCTTCGATCGCTTTCTGGACGCCTGACAACGTCACTCTGGGTATCTTGGAGTACCTGTAAACCCAAACTTGTCACAGATGCCCTCTGGTTTTAGGGTAAATAGGATTTGCCAGGGCTAATCCAACAGATGACCAGTTTTAGACTATATATACATGTGTGGGTAAAAATAGCCCATTCATTTGTGATTAACAATTATAACAATCCAATCTGAAGTGTCTTCTAGAGCATCTTGATGCTTCAAATCCACTTTTTGTCTTCAAATATTATCAGCCACCTGATAATCCGTTTTAATACATTTGTTTTTTACTTTACAGTGTGGATTATCGGCCTCTATAAAAAGAGAATGATGTCATTCGCCCTCCTGTCTTGTTCTTAACAAGGTGGAGAGCGGACAGCTGCCACTGGGGATAAAGACTGAGGGTTTTAGCTTTTGCATTTCTGCTTGAAGTTGTTTGTAAAAATGGGATATTGGGCTTTGCTATTCTTCTGTGCTTTATATTCCTGTCATTCTTTTCCTGTGTCAAGTTTATTTTATTTTTTTCTCTATCATACAATCACTTGCAAGATGCCTTCTTGTTGATATTCCCCACTAAGGCATGTTGTTCTTATATTGTTGGGCTTTTTCGTGTTTTGTCGTGTTTCTTCTTTAATTTTTTTTCAGCTTTTCCGAATGTTATTATGTTTATGTTTTGTCAGTGTTTTTGTGTGCTGCTCCCAACATTTATCTTCAATCCGTTTCCTCCAGGAGTTAGTGCGGATCAGCTGTTGTCACGCAATCTATCTGCGCCCTGCTTATTTTTGCTTTAATTAGAAGGAACAGGAAAGGTTTCTAACGAGAAACAGCAACAATAAAAGCAGCCTCTTTGTGGGAGGGAAGCTGCTTTGTTTTATAGCTGTGGAACAAACCCTCAGATTACACATCATGCCACCTTAAGACCATTTCCCCCAGAGGGGTTTTCTCCACTGCGTGTCTTGCCACATCTTTGCTGACCCACTGAAAACAAAAACACTTCCAGCTCACGAATGTTGAATCACGGCAGCTTTTACTGACCTCCTTATTTCCCCTTCCTGCCTACATACTTGGTGGATTGCATGCTGGGAAATGAGTCAGCTGTTTATTTGTATGTCTGTAAATAAAACAAGAAATGAGGGATAGGTTCCTTAAGGGTCTCAGATGAATCAGCCCTCCACGCAGACTGAAAAAGAAATGTGAGTGATACTGAGGATAAACAGTGACTCGATCAATAATTTATCCCACTGAGAGGAAAGTTTGCAGGTATGTTCACACAGAAACAGAGAAGACGAATGCTTTGAGGCACACTTAGCATCTTTTCTGCTTCGGTTCTGCCATTTTTACCTCGAAGAACTAAATTTGACAAATTTACATTGCCAGAAGAATTGAGATGCCCCACCAAAATATGAAATTCAAATGTGTCATTCACCTTAATTTGTAGAGCAGTATAAAAATAAGCATTTAGACCGATTCTACAAACATTTCTGAAGCCATCAATAGCCCTAGGGATCTGAGTAAATTCAAGTGAAATCAGTTCTGTAGTCAAGAGCTCCAGACCTTCACATTTTGAGCCTGATTGTGTTGAGTCAAGTGTAAAGTTTGGCAGAGGATGTAATTATGATGTGGGATTGTTTTTTTTCTAGCAATCCCGAATCACAGATGCTACAGAGCAACAATAGGTTGAAATATAGGTTAATTGAGGCTTTTGGTCAAAGAAAAGTGACCAAATATGTTATGTGCATTATTACTCTAGGTAAAAAGATAAGTTGTACATGAAAGAAATGTTCTCTACTTATTCCTGTTCTGAAGAGAAGTAGACCTTTTTGTCACAACATAGTTGCGTCTTGCAAAAAGGTCATGGATTACTAATTATAAGCATGTAAGCTCATTGTTCAAGCTAAAATAAGGTAAATATATAGTTAAAAAATATATATGTTATCTACATGTATTTTATAGAAATTGTCAGGAGTTGTCGCTAATTACCCAAGAAGTGATTTTTCAAAATATGTTTTTGTGATAATGTGGGATTTTTATCCCCACTGAATAATATAATTTAAAAAAAAAAAAGTTCAGTGTGAAATTTTCTATTGCAATAAATTATTTTAAGGCTTTTAATTATGCGAGCCAATAATTAAGGAGGATATAGCTGAAGAACAAACCAATTACATCTGAAGAGAAACAGGATGCAGCAGCATGTGTTGATCTTTGACTTTACAAAAAGAAGGGAATAGATTGTGGCTGGCAGATGGAAAACTTAGTCCCCCCCGTATAGTTCACACCAGCAGCTGAACATTTGGACTTAATTTGATTAAAAGCCCGTGATTAGACAAGGCACTAAATTAGAACAGGTCTGAGTGAGTGCTGATGATTCACCATTATATGAACATGTGTGCAGGAGCACCAAACCTGACTGACAGGTGACGCTGTGGGACTAGAGCTGCAGTACAGGGAATGCTTTTGTCTATCTCTGCAGAGTGAAAAATGAATATTAACTCCCCGTCAGGCTCCCAGTATAACAACATGAAGTGACTTTGCATTTCTGAATTTGTTTGAAGTCACTGGTTCAGCTATTTTTTCCTTTTTGCATGAGATTTAGACCAGCAGTTTCAGTTCCTGGTCCATAACTGTGGTCCTAAGACTCTAAATAAGGCCCTCTCATGCTTCACACTTCACACATGACAGTTTGTCAAAAACAAAACAATACACCCACTTGGGGGAGTTCCAGCACGTCAGTGAATCTGTGAGGAGATATTAACGCCTCGCTTGTTTATCAAATTAACGCCAAGAGCATCAGGGCAACTGCACACAAGCTCAGCAACAAGAAAACCCACAATATTAAGCCACATTGGGGACAAATTATTTATAAAGTTGATTTGTCTGATGTAATATCACATATCTGCAATCTCCTGTTCACAGCAACCTCATTTTGCAAGAGCTTTAAATAACACTATTGAATTACAACATCAGCGCATCAGCATTAGCATGATGTATGAAAAGCTAATGAAAACAAAATGTCTTGATGTGTAAGCATCAAAAATTAAATGTATTTCATTGATCAATTTCAATAAAACCACATTCTACTTTTCAAACCATCCCTAACTTCAGCCGTCACATATGAAAAGTCGCGCAATAATCAGAAAAGACGAGTCTTTCAGAATGGTGAAAGATTATTCTGCCATCAAATTCAAAGAACAGATTTTTGATAGGCAAGCAGTCATGATGAAAATAAAATGTCATTCAACATGTTTATTTATTTACATTTTTTTGTGATTTCTTGTGTGTGTGTGTGTGTGTGTGACTGTGCGTCTTAAGAAGAAACTTGGAATTAAAAATGGCAAAAGCGGTTTCCCTTCAACATCATTTCAGCCTTTTTAGGAAGCAGGAATGTAAAAGCCCGTCTCACTCTCATCTCTAAATCATGGAGATGTGAAGTAATGAGTTCAGTGACAGGTTTTCTGCTACAATTTCCTATGAATTAGGTGATAAAACAAAAACATCTGCACTCTGTTGTATTTTAGAAGAGCTGCTTTCACTTTGTCACCGCCGCCGTCTACAGCTGCACACTCGTGCTTTTTTCTAATAAAGTCCCTGTTATCGTGTGGTGAAATGCAGCAACCTGTGAAGAGAAAACTATTTGGAAGCTGGTACAGTCAGGTTTAGAAAAACTATGATCAATAAAAGCTATTGTTAAAAAAAACAGCCTTTCTTTATTAAGGTGACTATACGAGTTATGATTTCCACAGCAGCACAAACAAAGTAAAGCAAATATGTCCCAAAAGGCCTGATTTCTTTCCTATTTTTCAACTTAGAAATTATTTAAATTTGCTTGCGTGGCTTTTATTTGTCTAATGGTTTCAGTTAACTGACATTGTGACCTGACATTGTGTTAATGTCAGGTCACAAACCAAAACTGACCAAAGCGATAATCCTGCTGAAGCTAATCAGGCGGATCAAGCTTCTTCTTGAGGACACGTTTATTTGCAGCTCTGCAGAGAACGCGACATCACCACCTTCAACTTAAATTAACCTTATAACCATGGCAGCACCTTAAAATGCAAGGATTTTATGCAAACTGGATGTGTCATGTTGCATGTGTGCGTCAGGCGCTTCTGAATTTGCACACAGACCTACTTGGCTCGCGGTTCAAGCTGACAGCTGGAAGACATATGGCTGTCATTCATAATACAGTAGCCACACTTATGGCAACACGGTGAGAACGAGGGCTGACACTAGAGTGGGTGAGCGTAACTGTGAGAGCCAGGTCGATTTAAACTGATGAGAAAAAACATCAGGACCAACTAATTATCTCCTAACCGCAGCATACATCACCGGTGTGTGTTGAGGTTTCAAAGTGTATATTTTATTTTGCAGGAGAGCAGGTGTGTGTACTGTTGTTTACACCACTTAGATTTTTCACATGCTGCCACATTTAAGCCAAAACGTTCCGTTTATTTTGTTGGGGTTTTATGTGAAAGACTAACACAAAGTAGCGCATAACTGTGAAGAATAAGGAAATTTATATTATTTTTTTTTTATTATTTTTTAATCCAATCCAGGTCCTCTTACTGTGAGACCCCTAAATGGTGCTTGGCAATATGGGTTAAAAATAAAATCTCAAATTTTGTTTTAAACAAAATACGATTTATAATTTTAAATCGACTAAAACACTTACAAATGACATGAAATATCTTTAAAAATTATTTTGATTTCAATCATTTCTCTGTGAGTTGACCTGAAATTTAAAGTCAGAAAAGAAAGAAGCTATTAAAGACATTTGTTAAAAAAGATGGTAGTTCTTGGCTAGCATCACTTGAGGTATGGAAACCAGAGGTGGGCATTAGTGAAAAAAATCCAGATTTTCCAAAAATTAAATGTTCAAAAACAGAAAATTTGATTAATCGATAAACTAGAATTATAGCCCATCCCTACCACTAAATAAAACATACGTCTTTCAAATGTGAAATAATTCATAAAGCCACCTGTTTAGGTTTCAATAATAATACAAGTCCAGTGTCATATGCCTTGACCTCCTTGTGAGAATTCTGTAAGTTTATCATCGTCTTCATCTCACTGAAAATCTCTGTAGATGGATCCTTTACAACTGTATTATGATTGAAAAAAGCAAACTACATCTAAATCTTGCAGCAGCATGAATCATTTTCAGCTTAAATGTAGCTGGAAACATTACAGGTTTTGTTTTGAACTTTATTCGTCTGACCTTAACTTCAAATAAACCTTTCAAAGGTTTTCTAACTAGTTTGAAGACTTTCAGTAATCTCTGCCAGACTTGAAGGAATTAATCAAAAGGTCTCATTCTCAACCACTCGATTTGCACTAACAAAGCTTTGCGGTTATGCAAACCCCAAACTGCACAGAGGATGGGGACAGACAGGGAGGACAAGACGCATGAGCAAGGAGGGGGGGGAGGTGTGATGAGCTGTATATTCAGAAAAGGACAGAGATGAAAGCAGGCTGTCCAGAGACTGCACTCTGCATGAGAGGGATTCCATGCAAGTGTTGCAATTTCTTCCACAGAGACGGAGAAAGCCCATCTGTGATGGGGAAACTCATCTAATTGCTTCCAGGGAATAAAAGGCTCTTTAGATCTTACCCATAACTACAGTGCAAGAATAACAGATCCACACAATTATGATACACAAGCCATAAAACATGATGTGGTCCTTACAGAAAGAGAGTTAACTTCAGCTTCCTCTGACCACTCAGTTCTCACTTGATGATAAAAAATGTCCTTGATAGAGGAGATTCATCCACCAAGCAAGGCGCTCACAGTTACAGTGCGCTCTGGCCCAAACGGTCAAAGGCCGTCCGCTAAGTGTGGATAGAGAGAAACAAACAGAGGAGCGAGAGGGAACAGAAGAGAAGGAAAAAAGACTGGGAGGGAGACCACAGACTCAGAGCTTCATGTCAGATTCCTGCTGACCAGAGGAAAGTCTGACTGTCTGCAAACGGAGCTGATTCATCCCCATGCGTTGCAATGTATAAACATCTCTGTTGCAACTATAATTTAAGGAATGCAGAACTACTCCCTGTTAAATTATTAACCAAGAACATTACATTAAAATCTGTGAACAGAGCTCCAGGCTGCGGTCAATCTACGGCAGAGGAATAAAGTCATCAATGATGCCAGATTAATAAAGTTCTCATCAAAGTTCCTAAGTGTGTTTGTTCAGACTCAAAATGGCTGTTTTTATGGATGTCATTTTTTTTCAATTCCCACTGTGAAGCAACAAACCATGTATTATATAAACCTGGGTGACAAGTTGTTAGGAGTTCAACATCACATCTTAATGAAAAACTATTCATAACAGTCCTTTTAAACCGAGAAAGGAAAAAACAGCGGCCATATTTAAAAAGCCTGTTTATTCATTTAAGCCACTTCAGCTCTGCTGCGTTCACATGTGGCTGGAGTCGGCGTTTATCAGCAGGTAGGAGGCGAGTGGGAGCAGAGTGGGATTTCAATTATGAAACAAAGCTCAAAAAACAACACTTTTAAAATTGGCTTTATAAACTTGAACAAAAGGGTCAGTTTATCAGTAGCCTTCTGTAGGCCATCATCTTTTCATGCAGTGTAGAAAAAAGATCCAAAGAAGTGAGAAAAGACGTTTACATGTTGTGGTTTGACCCTGAAAGGAACATTCATCCTCCAAAACTCTTCAATGTGGACGAATTAAAACGATTCTGCAAAGATGAGTGGGTCAAATTCCCTTCACAGCGATGTAAAACACTCATTTCCAGGTATCAGAAAATTCTTGATAGAGTGTTTTGTCGTGAAGGGTGCAACAGCCAGTTATTAGAGGTCTGCGACCTTTACAGACCGATGAGCTATTTCTACCCTCAGTGCAGTTGAAAAACCTCATTAAGAGCCGCAAAGTTTCTTTTTTTGAAAAAGACAACTTCTCATTTTTGGTAATTTTCTACTATATTAAATTTGTTGCAGTTTTTAAAGAGTCAACATTTTATTTCTATTTTTAGGTTTTGAAATGAATACAAATATAAGTTGTCAGCAAATATTCCACTCGGTGTTGATGTGAAACAACTAATTTGTAACCGAACAACAAGAAAAATAGCTTGTTTTAGCAAATGCAAAATCTGAAGGTCGTTGTTAATATATCTATATTTAAATGCAGTAGTTAATTTTTTATCATCTTCCACTTGGACTCAGGAGCTGCAGGCTGCAGAACCCTGGCGTAGAAATTTTTACACAAAACCGGGACAACTCTGACTTTGCTTTTTCGCCTAACTGTATAAAAACTCCTCATTATCTTTGATGCTTTATATGTGACTAAAAAAGCACAATGAAGGAACTTTGTAAGGAGAAAAATTCTCTTTATTGCACGGTGTATTTTTACTCTTTGCATGCATACACGTCTTCAGTCTGCGGTAATTTCCAGGTGACTAATATGTGTCAAAATAGATGGAAACCAAGATATCTCATGAGAACTTTCTAGAATGAATCAATGTAAAACTCACCTGTCAGTGGTTTTGACACTGAGGTTGATCAATATCTAGGTTTGCTCCAGATCATTTATTACAGTGACAAGCTACATTAACTTCAGCGAGCCTGTGAAGTGCAGGACAGTTTAGTGAAGCCATAAGTTCTGTGTATGAACTACAAATCGAAAGCCAAGGTGGAAATATATTGCATGTCAGGTAACAGCCTAAGTGCTGCTCGTAACACATACGATGCAGCAAGAAATTAGATAGCTGGGCCACAGAAGAAGAGAGCTGACAACAAACTAATGTAATAAAAACTCACTATTGCTTGCAATCAGTGTCAAAACTACAAGCAAGCATCATCTGTGTGGGCACTTTTGGAAGAATGGATATCACTCCCTGCTAACCACAAACCCCAGAATCAGGTTTCTGCCTGTGGCTCTAATGTGCAACAACTTAATGGAAAGTGATCTGTGGTTGGGAGCGCCATGGAACCAGAGGATGCGTTCCCAACTAGGGGAACAACAGAGAGCCGCCCCCATTCGCCATCCAGCTCGGTACAGGAGGATAAGCTCTGCGACAAGCTGAAGCTGCAAAATTACCGCTCTGAGAGGCACTTATGAGAATGGTTACAAACTGCTGCCGCTGTCAGAGCTTGACTGCAGAGCACACAAAACACAAGCAAAGTGATGCAGGATGCAAACATTTAGAAAGTGAGCAGACGTCAAAGAGCATATGTCCTTTCAAGTGGCATATGGATGTGTGTGGGTGAATATGCAACTGTGTTAATGATTGGCTTCTGGAGCTGAGTCAGCAAGCGAGGCCCTACAAGCTCACTTCTACTCTTCCTTCCTCTTTCTAGCTCCTCTTCATCTGGTCATTAAGTCCTCCAGATCGTCCCCCTCCTCTTCTCTGAACTCTATTTTCTTCTCTAATTTGTTTTTTTTTTTTAATGGACGTTTATACTTCCTGTTGAAGCAACGCGCGGCTTCTTACGAACTGCTTCTGCACTCTAAAGTGAGAAAGAGCATGCAGATACGATGAGCATTTTGTATATCTGAAACCATCCTGCACCCTCAGCCTGTACACACAGATGCAAATGTTACACCATCGGTCAAATCATCATGCAAGCAAATCTGAACACATCAAAAGCTGCGTGAGCTTTCTCAAAATTGTGCAGGCCAGAGCTAAAAAGAAAATGAGGAAGGAGTCGTAGCTGGGAACTCCAAGTGTAACATTTACATGCTTGTTCCTCAGAAGAGCTTTTCAGCTCGTACCTTAAAAGCCACATTTATTTTTTTCTTTAAACTGCCAGTGTTACAATGCTGCCAGCTGACGAGGAAGAGCATGGTGAGGGTGAATGATTATCTTGGCTTGTAAAAGAAGTTAATTTAACCTGGATGTGTGTTGCAGTGCCTCATGCAGCCACGCATCAAAGCAAATGTGAAACACCTTTGTGGGCGACAAAGCGACAACAACCCCCCAACGAGCTGCTCCCCAGCAGACTCAACAAATAAGCTCGGTCACATGTGAAACATATGGAAGTCCCAATTTGGACGGATTATCGCAGACCATCCATGTTTGGGTCGAAGCTTTGCCACTTGAGTTATCTTAAAATCAGCCATCATAAAAGCCCAACGATTTAGTTTTAAATGTCTACTTCCATTACAAATAAATCAAGATGTTTTTCTCTGACATGTCTCTTTTAACTGTTTTGTCTGACTCCTGACTGAGAGAAAAATCAAGGCGAGTCGGTGGGGGAGAGTAATGATTACAGTACACGATGTGCGTCTTAACTTAGTCAACTCATCAAACCAAATTCCGAGTCCTGTAAGTAACTGACCACGAAACGAATAAAGTTTTTACTGCCACTTGGCGGACAGACTCTGGGGAGCAACAACCTCTAAAATTCTGACATTAAAGTATTCATAAAGGTATCTTTATGAATACTTTTATGTGATGAATTGGTCTTTAAATTTGAGAACATACAACGCCCTCTAAAGTTACTCACAACTTGTAAAAAAACTTTGTTGTTGTAGGATAGACTCACACGGCTTACAATTACAGCTGTTGAACACAGCATCAAGAGATAGAATCTATTGGATCAGGCAAGCTTTTTACTTTGTGCGCAGTCCGGCGGGGACGCACTGACCCTGCTTGCGCTTTTGCTCGTTTTTTCTTGTGGAGATGACAGACAGTCTGATGGGACAACCCCCAGCTTCCCTGCTGTCTCACCGTGACATCTGCCATCCTCCTCCTGAGCGTTGTGCTTGTAAAAGAAGTTACTAAAACTTTTTATGTATTTGGTTTGACTTCAAGCTATTTTCTTGTTGTCATGTCTGACTTATTGAGGTTAATTAAATGTTAAGTTTTTCTGTTTGCCATTTTGTTAAAGTGTAAATAGAAGCAGGTTTTCTTGCTAACATAAATCTTCCTCAATTGAATGGCATGTTCTCTTGTCTTTCTCATTTTAACGAGTTGCAGTCAAATGTATTTTTTTTAACTCAGTATAAAATAAAATAAAAATGTTGCTTTAAAGTTTTAAATAATTTTTTGTTATTAAACTGATCAATTGTCTACAAATTGTCCTTCATGAAGGCGTAATAAGTTTCTGACCCCAACACACATTTGCTTTACTTAGCAGGTTCCCTTATTTTTCCCATTTTGAAGAACGACTGAGAGAAATGAACATCTGTGTCACATCAGAAATTTACTGCAGGGACACTGGAAATCATCTATTACTAAATGAAACGTTTCCACAAACGGTCATTAACTTAGAGTGGCAATAAATGTGGCGCGCTCTGTGATTACAGTTGATATTTCAACAATGCTCCCTATTCAGTTCATACTAGTGCAAAAGGTATAGCAGGTTCGGTTTTGACAAAAAGCCTAACAGAATTTTCTGCTAATCAGCTAATAAATGTTTGCAGATGAAGGTTTTAGGTCTTAAAACATTGAAAGAACTTTGCCAACTAATGTCCAATTTATCAGTCAGCAATTCTAGGTTCTTATGAGCTCTAACGATGTGCATACATAATGTAATTAACCGCACTCGCTTTATTCCATTTAAGAAACCATAGCAACAGCACATGTCAATACAGTAAAAACCACACCATCAATCAGCTATTAAAAACATGTTTATTTGTCAGTCTGCTTAATGAGAAACAATCTGGTTTTGTTTCAGGCTAGTGGGATGTGTTCAGAAGAAATAAGAACACAAACAATCTACTTCTGCTTCCCTGACAACTCACTTTGGTTTAATAATGTATAACAATAATACTGTAACTGAATTAGCTCTGCATGGCTGGCCTACTCTGAAACCACCCGCCTCATTCCTAACATTCGCCCTCTCCAGTTGGATTTGACAAGAACTCAATAACAGGGAGTTTCGGCACTAATTACCAATCAGACTGATACAGTGGTGGAGAAAGTACTCAAACAATGTACTTAAGTAAAAGTACAAATACACAGACAAAAATGTACTCTAGTAAAAGTAAAAATACCACATTAACATTTTTACTTGAGTAAAAGTAAAAAAGTACTGGCTTTTAAACATACTTAAATATTAAAACTTGCTGATTGCATTACCTAATCGCTAATACAATATCATTAAGTGTACCTATCATATTTAATTTTAATACATCAGTAATGTGCCATTTTAATGAACAATGCCATAGATAAAGCATGTTGTTATTGTGTTTACTCTCTGTAACATAATTTAGACTTAGATATGTGATTCTATGCATCATAATTTCAGGGATGGAAACATCTTGTCTCCTGTCCTAACATAGCATGAACTTCACTTTTTTTTTTTGCCACTGGTGGCATTTATTTTGAAAGAAATCCAACAGAAAGGGGAAGGAAAGTAGGTGGGTGGGGGAGGACATGCATCCAAGGAGCAACATAGCAGTGTTGTAGTCAAGACCACCTAATCCAAGTCAAGACCAAGACCAGCACTCCGCGCTACATTAAGTGCACCTATCAAAACTGCTTCTCAAATTGATCTGAATGATCCACATTCCCATAAAACACCTAGATATTAAATACTTAGAGCTTAAATACATTTAACCAGTATCATCATCAATTCAAACTATTTTTTATTCTGCTTTGCTTCCATCTCTGTGCCACAATCCACAGAGGTTTCCTGCCACTCGTAATAAGATAAGTCCCTGTGCTGTTTGCCCATGTTAGAAACCACAACTGTCTGCACTATTAAACATAGCAATTAAGACAATGCCCTAATGGTAAACAAAGCTCAACTATGAACAACTTATTCACCAGTTAAATAAATCTATATATATTTCAGTTAAATAAAATAATAATAGCTACTGCTGTGTATGCAGAGCATCACAAGAGCAAAGAGCAGCTTTCAATGAGGCTTCAGTCCTATAGGACTTAGTAAAGCTCGGTCCAGTTCGTGAATGTCACATCACTATATAGCAGACTGTGGTCACAGCGTTGTCCCATATGTGCGACACCTCAGTCAACACCTCCACACAATAATTCAGTGCATGAGTGACAACCTTTTGTCATCGCAGATGCAACATATGAATCTCTGTACAGCTAGCTTTGCTAATATCACGTCCACAGAGCTTACCTTTCTTTAAGCTTCCTTTCCAAGTGACGCTAAAAGTTGGACGAAGTCCCCACCGTCTGTGAAAGCGAAGCGCTGCTGATTTTACGTGTCGCCAGATCTTATGATTTATGCAGCGGAATTCTATTACTGGCGATTAGACAGACATTTTCTCCCGCTCAGAGAAAATGTCTTGGAGCGCCGTGTGCGAGTGAAAGGTGGAGGCGATGTGGGACAACAGACACACGTAATTAGTAAGTCACGTGATTGCTTGGATTTTACAGCGCCACGTTAAGCTTCACATTGTAACGGAAAAAAAAAGCGCAATGCGACTTGGTGGTAACGAGTAACGCGATGGGTTTGTAGAAATGTAGCGAAGTAGAAAGTACAGATACTTGCTGTAAAATGTATTGGAGTAAAAATCGAAAGTATCCATGATTAAATCTACTTAAGTAAAGTACAGATACACGAAAATTGTACTTAAGTACAATAACAAAGCACTTGTACTTCGCTACTTCCCACCACTGGTCTGATAATATCATAAGGGTGCTGGTTAAACATGATTATATACCATAAAAGATAAAGCAGGCCTCACTAAGAGTTTTTCTAGTCTGGATTTGCCCAGAGATACTGCCTGATGCTCTCTACCATCTGTATCTCAATATAAGGTGCCACATCCAGGATTTCTGTGCAGAGGAACCTTGCTTGGCGTAAACTAGCAGCAGAAGGAGGAGAGAGGGTCCCGGGGTCTTGGATGGGTGAGGAGGAGAATACAGAAGATCTGGGCAGAGGCCCAGTTCTGTCAGAGGACAGCCTGAATGTCTGCTAGACAAAATGGGGTGAGATTGCTGCTTTTAGAGTTGTTGCAGTTCTGTAAACACATATCTCCAAGCACGCCATAGTTTTCCAGCAGCACCATGTGATTCCTCTGAAGATGGTGTTTGATCTTTTTATAACATGAAGGGATACTTTGATTGCTGAGGTAGCTAATTTTCTGGTGACTGCTAAAAATCTGCAGATTTACCTCCAACAAATGACCACAAAAAGTGCTAGAAATTTTTTCGTCTGAAATTATGGTTGCTAAATATAGCAAGAAAGTCGCTGAGTTTGGCAAAAGTGGGGTGAGTGGAGTGGAGGATCACCTTCCAGCTGTGATGCTTTGAGGTGTAGGTGTAGCACCTGAATGCAGACAGGACATAGGCAGGAGCATACTGAAAATTAAATGTAATGAGAAACGTCAAAGAAGTTCCACATTGGCAAAACCACAGCAGGAGCACAACGTCAGGAAGAACAGCGGACATAGAAAGAACCATGAGAGCAACAGCGAAACAATGGCAAGCTGACATCGCAAGGATCTGGCAGGGAATGGAGGAAATGATGTAGCTGGTAAGGTAATCAGAGGCACCAGGAGAGTACAATCAGCAGAATATGGTGCAGCTGGTGGTGACAATCTGGGTCAACCAAGGAAGAAATGGAAGACAAGGCATCTGAACAGGACCTGCATGGATCTACTAAATCAAAAACTACAGATCAACACGAAAGAGTCCCAAAGCAAAAGAGAGAACTATTAGCAAAACACCGTGAGCAGTAAAATGCAAAATTAAAATGAACCCAAAACAAACAAAAAGCTAAAAAATTTACAAAACACAAAGACACCTGGTTAATAACACCAGCAGAACCATCACCCTGAACAGTCAGAGCTCAGTAAGCTTAGGCTGCCACACACCTGATGCATACGAATGGATAATTAACATTCTTGGAAGCATGAACACATGCCATCAATACATAATGCAGCCAGGTGAATCAGGTGTGAAACGGACACCTATAAAATATTATGAAGAACTTGAATCAAACAAACTGTTTTTGACCTCAACTGGGCCAGTCAAGCACAGACCCAGATTCGACTCAGAAGGCTTGAAAACTTCTTTTCACAGATGCTTTCCAGCCATTGTGACAGAGCTAAAGCTATTTTGCAAAGAAGAATATGGATTGCACTTACAACTGCAGCAAAACGTTGTTCCATATTACTGGAACACTGAAATAAATATATATATTTTTATATATACATATTTTCCACACCATTTCATAATTATTCACTATTTAGACACATAAAACACACTGACGCATCTGTTGCGACATGACAAAATGGGGAAATTAAGGGTGAACATTTGTGAACGTTATTGCACGGCGCCCATAAGGCCTTACAACCTGAATACGATTCACATTTGTGCAGCACAGGAGTAAATACGACCAACGTTTCCTGCCGTGGGTGGCCCCACGGTAACAAGTTGTGAGTCCTTTTTTCTCACACATGCATGATCAGAGCACGTGCTACACGTGGGCACACACTTCCATGCCCAGCTTGAACCGACCATCTTGAATGAGTCACAGTACCCAAACTCGAGAGTAAGAGCAGACTGTGAATGCAGCAGCTGTGCTTTTTGAACGTCTGTGAGAGTCAGGTTAATATTTTCTGACATTCTGGTTAAGCTCTCTGGGGAGAGGGTAAGCTCTGTCTTTCCTGCTGTGTGTGTGAACATGTGTCCCACCTGTCTTACAAGCACTGCCTCCTCTCGCTCGTGTTTTTCTTGGCATCTTGGAAGCAATGCGCCTTAGAGGAAGGTGCAATGAGTAGCAGTGTGTGTGTGTATGCGGGCGTGTGCGTGTGTGTGTGTGTGTGTATTTATGGTGAGGGAGGTTTTCACCTACCTCAAACAGACTTTCTGTCAGTCTCTTCCTGATTATCGTCCACAAAAAGGCGCAAAAGAAAAAGAGGGAGATTTCGGTCCAGGTGATGTATGCGTTATCCAGGAGGGTCCGTTTGGAGAACTCTAGACCGCAGTGGCTACAGTCCCTCCATGCGCCCAGCATGGCGCTGGAGCCTCTGGTGATGAGCTCCCAGTACCCCGGCATGGGCTCGACTTCCACCGGCCCAGCGCTGCCCATCGCTGTGACGACAGAGAAGGTAAAAACCGGGAGAGGTGCCTCCAGCAGAGGAGCAGAGGGAGTCCAGACTGACCGCTCACCAGGCTTGTTGGCTCAATAAAGCACCCAGAGCGAGCTTATCTAACAAGCTTATCCCCTCTTTAGGCGCCTAATTTTTTGTTTCCCAAATTGAGACACGGGCCCATTCTTTGCTCTTTTTATTGGAAAAATCTTCGGGGCCAGATGAAACCAAAGGCGGTGATTATAATTTAAATAGAAATTATAACCACGGCAAATTACAGGAAGGGTTTCTTGGAGTTAATCTGACCCATCTGCGGCAGCTTGGCGGCTCATCTCGCTCATCATTCCGCTACGTACACGGCTCATCTGCGGCAGGTTAGCCGCCTAGCTTACAGTAAATCAAACGGACAAGGCAGCGGAGGGAGCAGCTTGCCCGGAGATAGCGGGACGGTGAATGAATTAGCCTTTAAACCGAGCGCAGACACGGGGACAAGCAGCCCGGCCAGACTACTGTTGCCGCTACGCTGTCAGAGACGCGCTCTCATCTCGGACCGCTATCCGCCTTATATAACGATCCTGTGCCGCTTCATGAGGGCGCGCGGCCGCTCGGAGGCACGGACGAGTTATCCCGGTGAAAATAGAAATCAGACTGACATGTAACCCGGTATATGAAGGCATGCGTCGTTTCTTCTTCTCCTTCTCTTTCTGCGTCGCTGGTCAACGTGTCCGACGCTGCGTTTTGACGAGGCGCTCTCAGCTCCACAGCGGAGATCAACTGGTGCGTTCAAAGAAAGGAGGACAGTCTGCGTTTATGGCTCAGCTGCGTTTATGACAAGAAAAAAAAAAAAAAAAAAAAACTAGAGTAAGGGCGTGACGTATTACTGGCCCGCTATCTTCTTTATGAACTCTCTACTTAGGCCACTGAGGAACCGAAAGGATGGCTTAAAGCGACAGCGCAGAGAAACCAGTACAGCGCCACATACGACAGGGGTGTTCAAAGTGCGGGCCGGGGGCCATTTGCGGCCCTCTGCAGGACTTTGGGCGGACCCCGGACCTGCAAGGTTGAGGCAGACAGACACCTTTTCACCTTATAAGGCAACATTTTACTTACAGATAAATAACATAATCTTCAAAAAATAATAAAATATTCTCATTTATTAGGTTTTTTTTTTGCATTGATATTAATCTTTGAGTAACTTGAATCACAGTTATTGATCTGCTATTACTCAAAAGCAAATCTTGCAGCACAAATAAGAAAAATAAATCAAACCCAAACATGTAGAAACTGTGGGCTTGTCTTATCTTACAAGACCTTTTTCTTTTTTTGCCTCTACAATGATTTACTGAGCCTTTTCTACAAAAATCAGACTATTTTGTTGATTTAAATAATATATATATTTTGTTTACTGAGCAGATAAAAATAAAAAAAGTGACCAAGTCTCTTTTTAAAAAGCTGTAAAATATACTTTTTCTCTGGCCCCTGCTGGTTTCAACTTCAGGATTTTGGCCATTATGGCAAAAGTTTGGACTCCACTGACATGCAGGTACAGCAAGTATGATCATTTAATCACACAATGAAACTCATAATATATGGATTCATTAGACACAAATTATAAATGAAGCTTTTATTTCACTGACATTGCGTTGGTAATGTCACCGCCTTCACTCGTCTTTATTTTATCCTTTGTTTTGTCTGAATGTTGCCATGTGCCCTAATGTGTCTTTTCCTTTTTTATTTCATTTTGTTAGAAACTGTGGAGTACTCACTTTTAACCCAGGAAAGGAATTAGAACAAAGACTCTAGTTTATTAGTCACTCTTTAGCTTACTTTTTAAAAACTGTACACACTATTTAGACCAATATTGTACTTCTTAGATTAATTTTTAGATTATAGAAAATGTCTCCTATTATTGCAACCCAGAAAAGGAATTAGAACAAACTTAGAATCCAGAAAAAAAATCTCCCAGAACAGGAGTATTTAGTTTTTATTATTACTTAGGAACTGTGGAGTACTCATTACCTTTACAAATTTAGAGCATACTTAGAAAGTCCAGAGAATATTTACTTATACTTATCTACCAACCCTGAATAGGAATATCTAGTTTATATACTTTGGAAACATCAACATTTGATTTTTTCTTCTTTGTTATTTTGTTTGTATTTCCTTTTAATTTGTGTAAAGCACTTTGTATTGCCTTGTTGCTGAAAATGTGCTATATAAATAAAATTACCTTTACCTTTTACTTTTAGCTTGTGTATTTTGGATTTGAGAATCAAGATCCAAGAATGTGAGGGAAGAGTGGAGAGGAACAGGATCAAAGCTGCTAGAAGTACAGTTTGAGGTTTCCACAGATTCGATAACCCATGTTGTCTGCTGGTGATCCACTGTGTTTTATCAAATCCACTCAGTGCATCTGAATAATTGGACACACAAAAGCACTCTAAAAATTAGTTTCATAGAGATTATCTAATTATATAGCAGGACGTTACACCCATCCACACTGCCAGCAGTACTAAATACCTGCTTTAATAACACTGGTAGCACTGTGGTGGAGTGGCCAACAAACCTGACTGAAGGTGAGACACCAGACCCAACAATGCAAATAATCTGATGTAATTGATGTAAGGAGAACCCAACCAAGCATTGAGAGCTACTTTTCCAGTAGCTGTTATTTATTCATGGTTATATCCTCATCTTCTAAGAAGCTTAATTGTGTCTTTATTTGCAGCAGATCATAATTAAAATAAAACAAAAACTATTAAAATACACATTCTTCATAAGAATGTCCACCCATCTTCTGATTCAACAAGCTGTATCTGTACATCCAAAATGACAAATATTTCAAAGTTGATTTATTTAAGTAGTTTTTTACCCATATTAACACAACCGCTCAGTGTTTTTCCAATCATTTATTAACATCTCAAAGGAATGCTTGTATAACAAATGCGGCTATCCCTACAATAAATGTAAATTTGTAGGGCCTGAGGAGAAATGCAGAGATATATATGAATTTCTAGTGTGGTTTAAATACAGCCAAGGTTTTAAAGGGGGAAAAAAACTTCAAAACCAAACGTATGACAGGGAGAAACAGGGTTATCTTCATGGTCATTTTCCCAAAGTCCACTGTTGAATGAGTTTTGTAGGAAAACAGAAGGTCTATGCTGTAACGGTGGGGGCGTACTGCATTGCTAGTCTGTCAAACTCATTCTCCTGCAAAAAAAATAAATAAAACAAAATAGTTAGACACCAGAAACACCAAATTCTAGTTATTAAACTGGTGTCTGTATCAGTCAGGTTGTTAACCCATTTTAAGCATGTTTATGTACGCTTGTACTCTAGTGTGATTGCAACACAAAGTGACAGCAAAGGGTGAAGGTTTAATGCCCTGCTCGGCTTAGATCCAAGGATACTTGCTGCCAGCTTAGCACTACAAACAGTTCTGTAACTATTACAAAACAGGGAAGTTGAGAAAGCATGGCAGAGATTCTTACTTGGAGTATAAATAGATAAGTATCTTTCTCTAAGTGCAGCTGTTACCTTGGCAAAATAATCTTTGAGGAACGGGTGAGCTTTGTGTGCATCTTTCAGCTGGGAGAGATACCGATTGGTGACCTGAGAAAACACAAACACATGATGCTTGGTGTCAGTACGAAGGATTATTAACCAGGAGGAGACTTAAACAAATTACTACTTCTAGCCAAAGAGACATTTGCATGCATGCTTCTGCTCTTCTACAAGTCTGAAGTAGAAGGGGCTCTGCTGCCAACACTGTCCACTGAACAGAATTTTGCAAAATTTAGACTCTAAACCTAACACAAATAATAATCTGCACAGTAAAAGATATATTTTGCAGCATCGTCGTAGATTCTTGCTATTCTTTAAGACAAACTGTGTCCTAAAACTAATGCAAGCTGTACAGCTGATAATTACTTGGGGTCTGTGTGACCAACCCAACAATTTTAACATCAAAACCTTAATGATCAGTAGACTTAACATATTTTTAAGATTATTCTGTAATTACCTTTCCCTTTTCCTTCCAATTTGCTAAGAAATTGTCTCCAAGTTAATCTTGAGGGAGATGTAATTATCAGTCGTTATCGCAACTGCAGGCATGTTAATGATGTCTCCGTGATAATGGTCACCATTCTAGTACACTGCGATCACGTCCAGCAAAAGTAAGTCAGATTATTCTCCCTTTTATCTTATGAACTCTGACTCTCACACCACTGTACAGCAGATATGCCTAAGTGATCGGTACAAGATGTTAGCAGTAAGCAAACAGCAAGTTGCTTATATGTGCATGTTTCATTTACACGTGAAGGGTCACAGAACAGAGATGTCTGAGTGTTCTTTATAGATTTGTCCCAAGGATAGTTATCCAGCTGACGGCTGTCGTTGCAGAGACCTCTACGAACTTTGGTCTCACCTCTGGAGGTTTGCCCAGGTGCTGCGTCAGCACTATGAGGTTGATCAGCGTCTCAGGATGGCTGCTGTCCTAATAGGGATAAAATAAAATACAAAGAGAGTTATCAAACCCAAATACATAAAAATGATGTTGCAAGCACAAGTAGAAGCGGCACACAAAACATCTCTGAATTAACCAGTAAACTATAAAATATTGTCTTTTTCAGCCATGCAAAACACAAGGGCTGAAACCCATATTACACCCTTGTTAAGTTTTTCCTGTTAGTTGAGAGATAAAATCAATAAATAACTGTCACTTGGTAAAAATTTAACCTTTTCACATCGTTGAAACGTGAAAAATGCAAGGCTGACTAGTAAACACGAAGCCTTGCAATTAAGTTGCTCAGGTATGAATATTAAAAGTGGACAGGTACTTCAGCTTAAAATTATGAAACAGATTTTTGGTAAGACCTAACACTTTTACAGATAAAGTAAGAAATTACTGTACCATATAAAGTAACCTTTTTTTTTTTTTTTTTGCAGGACTGTTTAAAATAAATGTATTTGCTGCCATCTGCTGGTAAATGACAAAAAAATGCATTTTATTTATATTTATGAAACAGACAGTAATAGAAAAAAGCTAACAAATCTGACTGATAAGGGCTATTTAATGTTTACTTTAGATGTGTACAGACACTCACAAGGCAGGCACAACACAGTTATTATTATAGAGGCTGCTTAGAGAAACACATTCTGTAATTGTCCCAAACACCAAATGTTATTCTATCCAAGTACACTACTTATCAAGTTAACTGACAAGTCTATGGGATCACAATACTTTGCATGTAATATTTTGTCTGTAGAGGTAATTTAAAGCAACCAAAGCCTGCTGGATTATTGCACAGTATTGCAGCCCCCGTCATTAAAACAATACCTGGAGGTAAAACTGCTGCCTCTGCAGCTTCACTTGAAACTTAAACACAATCTGATGCATGGATAGTTATTAAATTTAGGAACACTTCATCTCCTCACAGTGTCGAGAGAAAATTACACTCTGTTCAGGATATCAGCACTTTGAGCTTGAGAACAACATTTCTATTTTTACATTAGACTTTCTAAGAAGAAGAAATACAATGTGTCATTTTAAAATCTAACAAATGATAACATGTTTCTTGAAGTTTGAGTGGGTTAAATTTGAGACATTTTAAAAGAAATTTATCTAACTTCTGGACCTATGTGAATTACCTAACTTCAGCATCTGACACCAAGTTCAGTCCTCAAGTGCTACAATCCAGCAACTTTCAGATAGTTGGGTATGAAATAGTTATAATAGGCAAGTAATAACACCCAAATTCCTAATCTATTAACCCAATCAGCACTAAAAGATACATACAAATTAAGAGCAAAATATGTGAACAAATGTGCAATTTAAGACCTACCTAGTTGCAATCATTCAAAATCAAGAATTATATAATTCTAAGATCTTGCATAAATCCTGCAAAAGACCTTTACTTAAGTTTAAAAAGTAAAGTTATTTATCTTGAAAACAAAACAAAAAATATTGTTTCAATTAAAGAAGTAAAAGCGTGATTGCTCCTTTCTTCAAAATCTCCAAAAGACTACACAATTCAAATTTAGATCCGATACTTTCCACAAAAGAAAATACAATTATAAAACAGATCAAAGAATATCAACGATTTTAGTAAAAATGCCACCTTCTGCAATGTGACATGAGTCACATTGTTGTGTGACTCATGTTCACACAACAATGTTCAGTACATAAAACAATCAGTTTGACTAGCAGAAATAACTGTTGTCTGACCTTATCAAGAACCTCCTGCAGCACTCCTTCTGCCTCCTCCCACTTGTTCTGAGCCATGTAGCAGGCAGCCTGGCCGTTCAGCAGCAACAGCGTAGACGAGTACTTATCAGACATCTCTTGGAAGATGTAATAGGCATCCTGAAGTTTCTCTCCACCCTGAAATAACAAGCGAGTGTTTGCCAAACACTTAATCAAACACAACATTAAAGCTGACAGCTCATTGAAGAAGACTTCAGATGTTTGCAAATATGAATTTTGCCTATGCTGCTGATGTTATAAAATTTACTGGTGTTTTTTTTTCTCACCACAGCAATGTTAACCCAGGCTGTGGCCAGCTGGGTTAGCGTGGCGTCCTCATCCTGCTCCTGCATCTTCTTCAGCTCCTTCCTGTTGAGGAAATTTCATTGAGATTATAGAATATTCACAACCAATAATTACCAATAGCTGCTAGAAACTGAGATTTAAAATTAAAATACAAGATTAGAATTTTTATCTTTTTTTTTTAAATAGCTATTCTTTCAAGTCATCAAAACAAAGTTCATCTTCAACTACATTGCAAAACCTTTTGTTTATATTTAAGTTTACAGGATGTCAAACTACAGCTACGAACCTTGCCAGGTCAACACGGTCCAGACCGAGAAGCACCTGAATGGTCATGGCCATGCTGCAAATAAATTCAGATTTAGGTTCAGTTTGATCCATTTCATAAAAAAGAACAATGTTAACAGACTTTGGTGCGCAAAACAAAAAGACTCATCGATGCTAAAGTAGATTTTCACATACAGTATTCATATTTATCATAATAACCTAAATGCCAACAAGAAACTGGCATGCATTTGCAGCAAATCTTATTACACAAATCCATAAAGTGGCCTTTTCGAGAGAACTCAATAATCTTTGTGGATAAAACTAAAGCCAAACTGGTACTGCTTGATATTTTCTGTGGAGATCAATTGTTATTTAGAAATGTTGAAACTGGACAACAAGTAAAGTGCTTCTTTTGATTTGCCCTCACCACTCCAGACTTTCTCCTTGGTGCAGAGTTCTGAGCGCAGCGTCCGTGTTCATCTCATGGTAATAGATGGAGGCAGCCATCAGCAGGAAGGTGGTGTTGGCAGCATCCACACTCTTTGCCATCTTCTTGTCCAAATCAGCAACAATAGCGTTCCTGAGCAAAAGCAAAGAGAAAGTTTTGATAGAAATCTTTTTCTTTTTTTTTTTTTGCATCTGTTAGCATCATACTGGGTAATAAGCTAAAACTAACAACCACTACAATTTATTAGGCTTACTATGCATTTGAAAAGTCAACTTGAATAGAATTTTTTTCAAAAACTAGATCAAATGTATAATAGGTTAAGTTTGAGTGCTTATGAGAGAAAGCTCATTAGAGACAATGATAAAACACATTAAAAAAGTGGAAAAATCTAGTAATTACTAGGAATTTGTTGTACATTAATAGTATCAAGTTCCATCTCTAATCCTACCAGACACACTGCAAACATGGTGCATGGAAAGTTCAGAGCAAAAGTGTTACCTTGCACTAACAAAAAACACTAGTTTAACTTACTTCAGAAAACGGAGGGGTGATCAAATTAATACATTTAAATATGCAGAAAGCAATATTTCTGTATATTTTCTCAAAAAGCATTAGTGATGCTAGTGCTTTTTGACAGACATGCGATCGTCAACTAAGAAATGTTAGCACACACACGCACACAAACGACATAATTTATAACGACGGACTCGCTGACATGAATGTCAAATGCAAGCTTTTACCTTTTACTCTCATTGGACAGAAACTCTGCAAACATCCTTACGGCTTGGAGCTCAGCTGAAGAGTTGGCCTTGATATCGTCCAGAACAACACCATACTTCCTCTGTTAATACACAGAAACTCACAGTTCAGGGTGTGGATAAGGCTTATATTCACCAGAATAAACACGCGATAAGTTTATGAACGACTAAAAAAAAAAAAAACATTGAGTAGCAGAAATCTGTCACTTCTTACCTGAGCGATGTACGCTCTGTACAAAAACATGTCTCTTTCAATCTCCTTCTCGGGTGACGACGGCTTAAAAAACATTTGGAGATTAAAGTGGAAAAAGTCATTCAGGCAAATGTTTGGAGAAATCATATTAGCTCGTTTATTAGCATAGCTACTGTTAGCCAAACCAAAACGAGCACAAAATAAAACAGATGCGAACATTTTTAAGTGTCAAAATTAAGTACATACCTTCACCTTCTGAGCCTCGTTAATACACTGTTGATAACTGCCGATATAATAAGCATTTTTTACATCGAATAGCTCATCAACATCTCCCTGCTGAGCCGCCATGTTGACTACTGAAACTTCCTGACACGTCGCAAAAACACGTCTCTTCCTGCGTTCGACCGAGGATGCTGGGAAATGTATTTTCCAGAAAATAAACACAGAATTCTTGCTTAATACATCACTTCCTTTTCCAAATGTGTGTTTTGGCCAGCGTTATGACCTAAAGCAAGGATAATTTATGTTAGCAAATCTCTCTAACTCTCTAAATACCCCAAATTAAGCTCCTCAAACATAGGTTGATAGAGTTAATGTAGCCTGTATGCTGTATGTTATAGCCTACATAGCTGTATATATTACACCACCAGGGGGCGCTCGAGCTCTTACATTTCACATTAACTTGCTGTGGTGGTTCAGTAAGATTTATGCTGTTCATGTTCTAATGTTTCTGTTCTAACGAGAGTGTCTTGCGTGTTTAAGATGAAACTAAATGGTATGCAATGGTAGGCATGTGAAAAAAGGGGTTAAACAAGGATAACAAGCGTTGTTAACCTCAACCTCTTTAAAAATTATCTGCCTTGCAAACATCCGTTCATGACTTTTTTCTTCATCCATATCAGTTCACAAGCATGTTCTCATTAGACATCGTGCATGAAAATCGCAAATGTTGATTTAACTTATTATGTCAAAGTGTGCCATAAAACTTAACGAGCCATAAATTTAGTGATGAGAGAACGGCTGCTCCCCACAGTTCCTGTTCATTGTTCCCTCAGTACCATTTCCTCTGGGAAATTTGGAGCCGTGGGACTGGGACCTGGACAAGGATAATTACTGGAAACGCTAATGGGAAGGAGGGGGCCGGACGCTGATTCTAAATGGTCTTTTTCTTTTTTGGCCTGACTGGGTTTGTCCACTCCTCTGGTAGCTCGTCTATTGGTCCAATCCAGCATCAATCTGCTGAGTAACCAAGTCACTCCTCAAGTTTGAAACTTTTTTTTTTTTTTTACGAAGAGGAGAAGGACTCCGATTACACGAACAGCAGCAAACTTGTAACTGATCTCACAGCCTGCGAGGGAAGAAAACACTATTTTAATAATTCACAAATCTGCGCCTGGTGGCTTTACGGTTACAGAAAAAGCAAAAGGGCAGTGAGAATTAGACTTTTTTTTTTTTATAGCGGACATCCAACAAAAATCTGAGAAGCATGTTGTGAAGCGACAAGGATGAAGAGCTGAGCGACTCTGTTAAGATTAAAGCTTGTCAACTCCTGCGTCTGACCGAAGGTGAGTGCTGTCTGGCGGCCCCGCTGTGATCTTAACGCTCCGCAGGTCTTTAATGAAACATCTCTCACAAAACAGCAGCAACATTACGCGTAAAACTTCTGTCATCAACAGGCCTGGCCTTTAACAGCACGAGAGTTGTGTAAATACGGGTTCGATAAAGGAGGAGTTCAGTGGTCAGTGAGCGAAATCTAGTCTTATCAGCGTGGTTAACGGCTGTTTGGAACGTGACGAACGCCATGTTTAACGGAAGTAACGGTCAACACTTTGATTCAGACATCATGTTGGTAAAGACACCCTGCAACTGTCTTGGGTGGGAGTGCGTGAGCCATCATGTTTGCTCAGTTTACTTGGCATCTGATGAAAACTGCACTGCTGTGTGGTAAATGTCAGTAATTCATGTTGAAAGTCAGCTCCATGTTTTACCCGTGTCCCTAAGACTCAGAATCTTTGTCTTATCAGCAACAAAAAGCCGCCAAACCTTCAGTTTCTGGGTCATAAAACTGCAGTGCCTTTGAAACCATGCATACCCTTTGAGCCTATTAAAAACTCAACTTATATTATTTGTATGGGGTTCCAAATGTGCCAAAAATATTGGTCCTTTTAATATTTCTTCGCCAGTACTTGTCTGTTTTAAATAGTAATAATAAAGAAACACTGCTAACTTGAGAGTTGCGCATTAAACTCTATAATTTCTTCCTAAACGTGAGCAGTGTGTTTTTAATATTTTTACAATGTGTGGTGTGTTCTTATACTGCATTCCAGTTGTACTTGGAACTGGGAAATTTTGTTATGACTTACAAAGGCCGACTTTGCATTTCAGTATGGTCATTCCTAAAATTAATGGTGGTAAGATGTGGTGGAAACATGTTTTGCAAGACATCCATGTATCAGTGGATGTAAAATCAATTTGTAGTGCCTGCAACTGAACAAATTAAAAGTTGTCTTTTCCTGTAGAAACTAGATATTAAGATAATGTTTATTACAGGTTCTGCAAACAATGTGTATGGGCGCTGCCATATTGAAATCCCAACTTCTTAACTTCTAAAGCTAATGAAGACTTAGCTTTAGAAGTTCAACATATTTTATGAAGACATTCTTCA
Organism: Girardinus metallicus; assembly: GCA_903067095.1. Classification (NCBI taxonomy): domain Eukaryota; kingdom Metazoa; phylum Chordata; class Actinopteri; order Cyprinodontiformes; family Poeciliidae; genus Girardinus; species Girardinus metallicus. The sequence continues at coordinate 34,935 of CAEGAE010077863.1, forward strand.
TCTTGTGTTGAGGGTGTTCAGCATAAGAACTTCTTCATGAGACGAACATCATCTCGTGAAGATGTTCTTATGTTCAACACCTTATATTGAGCAGATGTTCTTCATCTTGTGTTGAACATCTCATATAATTATGAGACACAACATAAAAGCTGATGTTAAAGTGTTCACAATATCAAGCTACATTTTGTTTTGTGGGGTTACGAGAGATATTTTTATAATTCAATTCCTAAAAAAATATAAAGGAATGAACCATTGACAAAAAAGTTCCAAATTGTTGACTTTTTGTTCCCTTTCAGTATAATTAATTCAGAAGTAATAACTTCACATTTATATAATTACAATAATAAACCCTTACTGTGTAAAAGAAAACTGCTA
>CAEGAE010077867.1:0-29160 GCA_903067095.1 Girardinus metallicus
GATACAAGCGGCCGAAATGGGTTTCCTCCGTAGGGTGGCTGGGCTCTCCCTTAGAGATAGGGTGAGAAGCTCGGTCATCCGGGAAGGACTCAGAGTAGAGCCGCTGCTCCTTCACGTCGAGAGGAGCCAGTTGAGGTGGCTTGGGGATCTGGTCAGGATGCCTCCTGGAAGCCTCCCTGGTGAGGTGTTCCGGGCACGTCCCACCGGGAGGCTGCTACCCCCGCGGCCCGACCCCGGATAAGCGGAAGAAGATGGATGGATGGATGGATGGTCCCCACAAACCATAGAACCTACAGCAACAATCAACTCATATGACTACACATCAAACTTTTTAGTATCTTAGTTGCTAATCGTTTTCGTTTGACTTCTAAGTTGTACTTGCCTATGTTCATGCCTCAGAATCACATCAAAATATGATTTTGATTTTGATGTGGCGCAATGTGAAAAAGTTTAACATCAACGTCATGAATAAAATGGATAAAGTATAGATTTTCACATAGGCTGGATTGAATATTTAACGTCTCAGATTTAACTTCATTAGCAGCACCGCTGTGTAAATGAACGCCAGAGAGGGGAGCATTTATAGAAAAAAGATGCTTCCTCCTCTAACAGCTGTGCACAGGGGCACAGGTGTGTTTTGATCCCTCGCGGGACCCTGCGGATCTTATACAGCCTCCTAATGAAAGGTTCAACACTGCAGCTTTTCAGCGTAGCCGTGGCTGGATTAACCTCTGAGGGTACCCTGGGGCAAGGAAAGTACCGCAGGATCTCGTCTTACCCTGACAATACATGCCAATTTTATTACTTCCTCGGGCAATAAGAGATTAACGAGCCCCGTAGAGCTGAAACGATTTGCTGATTAAAAGACTTTGCAAACAGAAATTAAATGCCAACAATGCTGGTAATGGATTTATTGTCTGAGGACTTTGAGTACAATGTGTGCCACTTAACTTAACTCGCACAAGCTTCTCTTTTAGTGAATGTTTGCCGTTATATTTGCCATATTTGCATTTTGGTAAGTGAGTGATTCTTTTTTACAGCAATATGGGAGCAAATTTCACTATTTAACATGTTAAGAAACTGACTGCTCAGTTTCTAACCTCAGATCAGTAAATCACAGGATCTTGGTGGTTAAAATACTGTCTGTAGTCACTGACAATCTGACGATAACAACACAATATTTACTGTTTCACTTTACACCAAAAACGTGTGAAGACACCTTGCTTTATCACTGAGGAGCCACAGAAGCTGCTGTTAGTTGAGACTACTCTCAGATGTTTTAAGTGACTCTTAATTTTCAGGTTATGTTATTTCTATTTTAACATATCTTAGTATGAGTATACGTTAAAGATGTGTCATCCAAAACTAAGAGGGCTACAAAATGAAAAGCATCTCCATGTCAGGTCTCATCGAACAAGGTTTAGATTAACATTGACTGGCTTCACAAAACTATGTTAGTTAGCTATCTGCATAAATTAAACCCTCATAATGTCTGTTTCTGTGCTCCAGGAGTTGAGCATAGATGAAAGTGTGTTGAGAAATTCCCCATAGAATCTCATGTAGTCTTTTAACAATAGGTCCAACTACTGGAGCAGTCATCCAGGCTAATGAATGTCACTAAGTCCACAATGGCGCATCAAAGGTAATGGAGCTGTGGCATATCTACCCCAGGTAGGCCAGACATGACTGAGTGACTGCTGCTCTTCTGGATCAATACATTTCAACCAGCATCAATAAAAGCTCCAAGCATCAAGGACTCAAAACAAGCAGGAAGCATTTGAAGGTCAGATTTACTGATGGTGCAATTCAATATTGACCTATGACTTGTGATTCCTGTTTTCTCCATTTTTTTTTCTCGTTTAAGAGAGAAAAAGGAGGAAAAACATGTCGAAGTGTACATGTTAAACACGTTGTGAGCTAAACTGAACGATATTAACAACATTATTACAAGTATTTGCTATTTGCTACTATGACAGCAGACCTACACCTCTGCTGTCATAGTAGCAAATATGACAGCAGAGGTGAAAAAAAATTGAGACCACTGCATTGAGCCCCATTGAAAACCTCATGGTTATTCCACCAAATATTGATTTCTGAACTCTTCCTGAGTTAAAACATTAGTGTTGTTTCTAAATTAATACTACCTTGTTTTCTTTGCATTATTTGCCGTCTGAATAACGCATCTTTTTGTAATTTTGACCATTTCTCATTGTCGGCATATAAACACTAAATTGTTGCTTGGAATTTCAGAGACATGCTGTCAGTAGTTTAAAGAATAAAACAACAATGTTCAGTTTACTCAAACGTGTACCTAAAAATAGTAAAATCAGAGGTGGTCTCTTAATTTATAGAACTCTACTACTTGTTTTTTTGGACAACTGTTTCAATTATGCACAGAGCAAAGTTATTATGCTCTGATTCTGCTGTAAATTAGATTTGTTTATTTATTTATTCTTGGTAAGTTTGCTTCATCAAAAAAAAAAAAAGAAAGAAAAAAAAGGGCAGGAAGTTCATAAATGGATATAAATGAGTCATTTGGTCCCTAAGACAACAAAGTCATAAATACATATACATAAATAAGAAAGTGTGTCATGTGCCAAATTAAAATGATTCAATACGCTGCTTCTATTAAAGTACATATAGTGTATATACCCATCTGGGTGCAACTCTATAAACTAGATATATTTAGAAGTAAAGATAAAGACTAGCAAAAAAAAAAAAAAAAAAAAAAAATCTCAGACTGGTTTTATCCAAATCCAATAAATCACTTTGGGAAGCGTGTAGTGCTGATTTTAACATCACCGTTCAACAACAACCCGAGCGCCAAGAATGAATAATTCAGGTGAAGCCGAGGGACTGCTTGTGCCTGCTGTGTTTGAATTATCAAAACATTTAGCTTTACGGGTCGGACACGCTCAGAGACACGCTCGGCAACAACGCACAGAGTCGTGAAGCGATTGCACGTCTGCAGGAGCCGCTTTCGTCTACGGCTTGATGCACAGCCTTCGTCTGATGGATTGGATGTAGCTTATGCAAACAACAAGCGCATTACGCACTCAGACATGGAGCTGCAAATGAGAAGCATCTGCTTCCTAAGTTCTGCATCCTGGAATAGACGCAAGAGGGAATCGCTGATGGAAGGCCGACCTTTGGAAAGGAGTAAGCAACTTCCATCTCTTGGTTTTCTCACGAAAAAAATACTGTTTGTGTAGCTTTCCTTTCTCTACTTCCTTCCAAAGCTGCATCTCCCTCATTTCACAAAACTCCCCAATGAAGAGACCTGTCACCCGTACACCTCCTCAGAGCCATGTTTTTCTGCCTTGTCTTCCATGGAGCCGGGCCGTTGTGACAGCGCTGCCTCTTCCACTGGCTGCCGCAGCGCCTGACGGGGAGCGAGGACGCCGAGCAAACCGCTGAAACCTGCTCGCTCATTTGCCAAGATAGGCGGAGAAGGTGGAAAAGACGAAGAAAAAAAAGGGAAATGGGGATGGTGAAAGAAAGGGGAAGACATTCTCAGAGACAGCAAGTAGGAAGAGGGTGGGAAGTTAACAGTATTAGAAGTGGGGGGATAAAAAGAAAAACCAGTGAGAGGAAGGAGAGGTTAGACCCTGAGAGACGGAGCTGGAGCTGGAGAAGAGAGGAGAGGTACGATAAGACAGAGGGAAAAGACAAATGATTAAGAAAACAAGATGAAGAAGTGCAGAGAGCGTGCAGTCGGGGCTGTGGGGATATGAAACATCCGCAGGCGATATTCCTCCGCCTCAGCTCTCTCACGGTGAAAAGACACACACAAAAAACTTCGCTTTTATGCAGTAAACTTTTCTGTGCTGCAGACAGGGCTTAGCTGAGAGTGCAGTGCGTTGAGGATGAGGGGGAATACAAATGTTAGCCGTCCTTTGACTACAAAACGCAAAGATGAAGGGAGGGCGCTCGCTTTGTCACTGGACGGTCGAGGTCGTGTTGACGCGGACATTTCGGCAGCTGCTGCAGACACGGAGTGGAACACCAACAACTTTAAGACAACGCTAGTAAACTATTCATCAATGATGTGAACCAGGTTCAAAGTACATATTTAGTTTGGACATTGTTTGAATTCTGTTTTTCAGAAAAGTGTTACATTATATAAGACCAATAAAAAAATGATCTCCACACTGACATTTCACCGTACTAAAAAGATATGCTCTGTGTTATATGTGCGACTCTCCAAGGGTTTTGCTTATATATTTTTTCCAATGCAGTTTTTCCTACCACTAAACTTTCTTTTTCTTGGCTTCTACTGAAATGACCTGTTGAGCAATACCTTCCTCGCAGTGGATAGCAGTGACTCTCTACTTGCAATTGACATAAAACTTCTGTCGTAAAAATGCCTTCTTATTGGTATGCTATATTTTAGTGTTCTGAAAACCTGGAGTTTTGGGTTTCCATTAGCTGCAAGCTAAGATTATTAAAAGGAACAGAAAAAAATTCTTGGGAAATCCAATCGTGCATGTAATGGAGTTGTATAAGTAAAATGAGTTTTGAATTACAGATTTTTTAAAATACATTTTTATGAACTTTACAAAATAATGGATTGTTTAAAGACATACTTTATGTGGTATTTAAGCTCCTAGAGCTTTACTTACAAAATTAACATGAAATACTACTACACATGCCCATCTAGCATTTGTACTTTAAGACTTAGCTCAGATTTTCATGTAGCAGCGTAATGTGCGATAGTTTTGGCCGGCACCCTCAGTCGACAACGTCCACACCAATCTAGGATATTTTACGAAGTTTGTGCAACATCCTTCCAATGGCTCTAAAAAAATAAATAAGGATGCATGAGGGGACAAACAGCTAGAATAAACGTGCAAGACACATGCAGATATGCCAAAAAATAAAATAAAATAATAATAATAATAATTTAATAAACTAAACTACAGATGTGTTGATATTTAGATCTTGACCAAATGCCAAATTGTATTTTAGTCCAAATTTGGACTAGTGGCAAGCTAATTTTTTAATTTCATAGGAGTGCAGCAAGGCAGAAAAAAACCCGAAACACAAAAACAGTCTTTCTACTGCAAATTCCTGATCATAATTATATCACTGATTGCCAATATGACATACCAACAATTACATAATGGAGCACTTAAACCAAAGCAGATTTCAAATATATTTTAATTAGCTTTCATGATTTTTCAAACTTGTTCCCAACTCTTTAATATAAAATAAACGCCAACATGGCTCATTTAAAAGCCACTCTTGTCACATAAGGTACAACAGCATCGACATTTTGTATCACCGAATATGGCTACATAAATCCCGACTAAAACATAACAGAGTAAAGCCAAAGGTTATCTTCGTCTGGACGTTTTTATCATAAACCGCCAAACCAGAGAGCAACCAGAGAGAAAAAGCTCATCAAAGTACACTGTCCTTTAGTTAAGCCCCTTAGAGAGATCACACAGCTGCTCTCTCTCAATGCACCTTTTGGGGGGCAGAAGCTTACGTAACTCAATAACTTTCATCTGAATTAAAAGGTTGCCATCTTGTAATGAAGAGAGTCCCTTTAGGTAGAGAAATAGAAGGCAGAGTTCAGCAGAGAGTCAATCAGCAAACAAGCAGACCTCACAAATGATTTGTTTAAAATCCCCCCGCATTGATTACTGTTTATCTCAGGGGTTCATTTTGTCGTTGAGTTCCTGCTTCAAGCTGGGTGTGTGTGTGTGTGTGTGTGCGTGTACGTGGGAGGCCCAGAAGTGTGTGGGAGCAACCAGAGCATTACGACCGCCTCAGACATACAAGGTTCTGCTTAGCTACCACAAGCGGATCTCGCTTTTGTTTCATGTCACGATCTCTTTTCTTATGATCATTATGAATTGGCCTCTCCACTCAACGACCGCCCCTACACTCGAATGTGAAGTAGGTCGTGGAACAACACGTGACTCACTCGTTCATTCGTGCCGACACTTGGTCCATTTTATTGACTGAAACCAATGCATTCGTACGCCGCCTTGAAAAAGTGGTGCACTTTTCATATTTTGCACCTGAAAAATATGAAAACGTGAGGGTGTTTTGCTTGGATGTTACGTGATAGAGCAACACACAGTGGTGCATAATTGTGAATGGGAAAGATAATGATATCTGTGGTGAATGAGAAAAGAAGTTGAGAGATCAATAATATCTCTGCAGAAATCCAGAGCTTAGGTAGAGGAATGTGTTGACGGGACAACGAAAGGGTTTCGATGCTTTTCAGCTTACATGTTGTGCGCTTCGGAGTTATTAACATTCAACTCAGACACTAAATAGTCATTTCACTACAACTTAAAGGCAGATTTCTTCCGTAGACAGGATTTTAAATATCAAATCTGAGAATACCAGAGAGATTAGAGAAGGACAAGAAAAGAAAGAAAAAGGAAAGGTTATAAGAAACCATGTAAAGAAAGATGGATGGGCATGGGAGATACGTGTACTACAAGGAAGAAAACCAGGATAAAAAGAAAAGGAGATAGGACAGAAGGAACTGGGGAAGGAAGAAAGGACAGACACCGGAAAAGAAATATGAAAGGACACTCAAAATGAATAAAAAGGAAGCACAGAAAGAAGAAAAATAAATAGAAAGAAAGGAAGAAATGGCAGTAAATACAAGAGAGAAATGATAAAAGGAAGTAAGGAAGGATAGCCTGAAGAAATACAGAAGGAAAGGAACAAAGGAATGACGGAAGGAAAGGAGCTCAAAAGTCTGCAAATACAAATGTCGTTCCACAGTTTCATATCACTCTACTTATCCAAAAAACTAATACAGTGAAATTTAATTCAAAGCTTTTTTGGACCTTTTCAGACTTATAGGAACCTTTCAACGATTAGCTTTGCTCTCCACAAATCTGGCCTTTGTGGAAGAGAGTCTAAAAATAAGTCATTGTTGAAAAACCCATAAGAAGTCCTGTTTAAAATTTGCCTTAAGCCAAACATGGAAGTTGGTACTCTGGTACAACTAAATCTATATTTTACTGTTTTATTGCTACAGTGTTCAGATGTTCTGATTTTAATGTTCTCCAAAAAGTTCAGACATGCAGCAGGACACAGCTGTGCCTCCAACAGAGCAGAGTGTCCACAGTGAGTGGGTGTATAGGTGCAGCGAGGTGAAGACTTTTGAACCTTGTGAAGTAAGGACAGCGCAGTCGTCACTTCAGTCTGATAAAATCCTCAAGACTGAAACTCTGCTAGAAGTTGAAACCGGAGCCAAGCTATTTCTCTGATGAAGCAAAGTTTTTCAATGTGCCAGGACATTTTAAAGCTCATCTGTCAGAAGAAAACAAGGTGAGCAGCACTATGAGCCCGGCGTTGAGTCATATTGATACAGTCCTGTTTCGGTCCATTAGTAGAGTTGCTTCTTGTTTGAGGAAGTGGGCCTACACACAGTTCTGCCATTCCATTCCTGCAACCAGAATGAGGTGGGATAGGAAACATCTCCTTCCAACAACCCAGGTACAAATTAATGATGATCCAGGTTTTGTCATAAGGCAAGAAAAGGCAATAGAGTGGTTCAAAGACCACTTCCTTAAAAATCTGGAAATGTGGTGAAAGCATATTTATATGTCAGATTTAGTATTTCAATTTTGTTCTTCATTTTTGCCCTGAGGCAGCACTCCATTTTTGGCTGCATCTAATATCTTTACAATGGATTAAAAAAATTATTTCCTGGCCTCTTTCCATCTGCAAAAAATATATTTCAATTAAAAGGCGAGTAGAACTTAATTTTTGATAAAACAGTATAATGTCACTGCGAGGAGGAAGTTGATTAAAATGCAACCATTATGATGCCACAACAGCAGTATTCAATTTTAGTAGTTTGTATTTAGGTATATACCGCAGGTAAAGTAAATAATTTATTTCAATATAAACGCTTTTAATGGGACTATTGGCTTAAACTTCACACTATAAGACAATAACAACTCCAGTAATCCATTCACCACATTCTAAGGAAAAATGTTCTCAAACTCACCACAAAACACAATGAGCAAAGTTTGCTGTTGTGTCACGATACTGACAGACTGTAATCTGGATTGGTTTCAGAGAAAGGACGGCCCAGTCAATAACCTGATAGGATAAAATGAATGGAAAGGACAAGATAATTTAAGATTTGAAGATCAGCCAAAATCAAACCTAATCACTACATACGACTTGTATTTAAAACTTTTCTTCATGTGTCCAAGACTTTTTTTCTTGGGTAATACCAATCTTTTTTTTTAAGCATTATGTAATTTGAGGATTCAGTTGATGTAATTTTGCTCTATGTGTGGAAAACTTGGCTTGTTTCAGGCATCTGGTGTGAATATAATGTCACTGGTCATATTAGAAAACACGCTGACCAAATTAAAAAGTTGCTAATGACCAACTTGAAGTTGGCTGCAGTAAAGTTAAGGCTACTAATATATTAGGTAGCCCAAGGATGTCGATTTCAGTTTGTACGTCTTATTTGATTGAAATTCTCACACATCTTCCTGAATTTAAATGAATTCAACGTCATCCTTCACCTCTTTAATAAAAAATAGAGTAGGAATTAAAAATTTTTTAATTTATTTATGACAAAAACGAAAGGCCAAAGCAAACCTGCCCGGAGAAAGCAAGACTGATGAGAATGAAGGCAAGGAGGCTGAACGTTATCTCCGATAAAAGATAGCCAGGGAGTGTGATTTCTCGCCTCTAGTTCATTGCAAGGTGCGTTGAATGAGGCTTCTGTAAATGGGAGGAAAATTTGTGGAAATCATAATCCAACAAGACAGAAAAGGTTAGAAGTACCAATAGACTACGGCCTACAGAGTAGAGGGTGAGTCATGTTTAGTTTTGCTGCAACCAACATGAAATTTATCTCTGTTAAAGTGTAAAGAATCAAAATGGAACCATGATGAATGACTCTGGGAGACATTCATTTCAGTAGGTTGCTCTGCAACGGTACAAAGCTCCCTACAAATAAGATTCAGGCAAGAAACCTTTTCAAAGTCTTCTCCGTTAAACTTCCCTTCCATTTAAAATGAAAGGTTTGGTAAACTGATGGAACTGGAGGCCTGTCACAATAGCAAATTTTTTCTGGATTATAAATTATCCCGGGACTTATTGCAATAAACGATAATGTTGTTTTGAGATAATTTTCAAGTGATATAATGGTAATAATGGCATTAAAAAAAAATGCAAGAACACATTCTCAATGATCAATAAACTTTAAAGTCTGTTGAACATTTAAACACCGGAACTGGAAGACATTTGAAATATCTAAAATAAATAAAGAGAATATTATTTTCTTGAAAGGAAAATTGAGTTTCTTTTAACTTATCATGCGAAACTGTTCAATAAATTATATTCAAATAGAAATAAACTCTTATGGCACAATACCACCCCCTGAAATCTATAACTTTAAACTTTTTCTTTCCAAGTGTCACCATAATTGCCAGTGGGTTACATTTAAACATTGCTAAACATTTTTTTTTGTTGTTGTTGCTTTACCCTTTAGTGACCATAAAAAGCTGAATTTAACGTAACAGGGTTGGGTTTTAATCTCATGCCTATTATTCTCTGCTGTATTCATATGCTTCCTGGTCTTCCTCCACTTGTTTCCATCTGTCTTCTGGGTATTGCCGTTTCATTCTGAAGGATTCTTTCCTCGGGTGTCTGTCTTTTACATGTAGTCTTAGCTGGGGGTTTTTTTTTTCTTTTTTTTGAGTACCTCATTAGTTTCACTTCTGGTTTGAGTCCTTTGAGTGTGCTCCTAATGAGTCCTCTGGGTATTTGTCGTTCTTTATCATTTCTCTGTTCCTTGTCAGTCCATCTGTTACATTTACCTGTTTTACCAGTTAAGTTGTCCCTACCTGCTCTCCTTGCATTATCGCAGACATTCCGGCTAGATTGGACTGTCGGGTGATTAAAGTTTAATTTTATCTGGCCTTGACCTTGCTCCGCCTCCTGTACATGTGACCTCTAAAGGTAATGCAACAGAATAAGGTAGTATCTTTTTTTTTAAGGCAATGGAGAATTGTTGAGCAATAAAACAAAATACATTTTTCATAACTTATGCGTATTGCTTGGGGAGAGTGGATTGAATCCAAATGAATGCCTTTCACACTATTTCCTGAATCAAAAACCGTCTTTGTTATTGCAACTCTTATGTTCAACAAAATATTCTTTGAAAAGCCTTTATTAACTCCAGCATTGTTGCCATGTTACCGAAAAAAAAAAAAAAGAAAAAGAAAAGAAGGACATTTCTGACCTGGTACTTATAAGAACGTAATTTGAAATATTTCAGCTGTGCTTGTAGTTTTTCCCACTTTCAACTAAGTTTTGAATAGTTTATTCTTTCTATGCTAAGGAGAGACTTTTTTGGCTGAAAACTGTATGATGGTAAGCATTAGTCACCTGGATAAAGTGAAAGAAAAGCTCAAACTGGAGTCATGATCTGTATTTTAAATTTTAATCTGTTCATTTCATTGGCCCTCCCACTGAATCCGACTGTATGCAGCAAGAAACGTTTTGTCATATTTCTTTTTACCAAAAATGCGCTTGGATTTTATCACCTTTACAAAATGTTCTAAAACGGACTTTTACTTCACATTTCCATCTCGTAGAGATTAACTTTGATGCTACTCAAATTTTTGCTTTTATCTACTTTTAATAAACTGAGAATACTGGTTTGTAGTCTTTATCATATTACACCAAAGAAAAAAAAATCTAAAGACACATTAACTACAATTTATGATGCATTTTTAATCCTCATCACATTTTATCAAAGAGTCTAACATTTTGAACATGTTAATCTCACTGAGCATCTCTTTTTGTCAAAACAGGATAGGATCTTTTCATTATTTCCAGCATGAAGACGATTGTGCATCATATCATAGCATGCTGCTTTTTTCAAATCACCAAGGGTCATCGTTTGAGGAGATTCTCGAATCATCCATCACTTGAGTATAATTACCGAGGAGATGACACATTTGCCTCTCAGACGTCTTTAAAGGGCACTAGGCCTAATCCACAGTACTGACACTTCAGTCAGGACTCTGCATACTATTTGCTCTGACACATTTTCATTTTAACTGTGACCCTGTCTGAGTGATGCTCAAGAACAGTCTGAGTAAGCATGAGCCAGGAGAAATCCTCACGCTGAAACTCCTCAAGGAAAACCAAATATTTTTGCTTCACTCTGAACGAGGAGACATGTTGGCATATAGCTCCTTTAATAGTGAAAAAAAACAGCCAATCACAAATGGCCTACATGTTTTTTTTTTTTTGTAGAGAGCAAAAAGCAAAAAGAAAAAAGCCCCTTGAACAACTGTTCACACTCAGACGTGTTCGTATGATATCACACAGAACATAGAATATATTTGGCGCCATGCACCAAATCAGTCACTCTGACCTCCATGTTGTTTTTGGGGGAGAAAAAATACCTACTTCAAGATATTTACTCTGTAGTCTAAAACAAGACTACTTATTCCTGTTTTTCACCCCCAACAATGACATCAACTTTCATCACTTTTCCATACCGAGGCGTGCATTACAGATTCTACAACCTGAGCTGGACTAAATGCAGCTCCTCCACAGTCACTACAGGACTCTTTGTTGCTTCTTGGACTAATGCTGTCCTCGTGATATTTTGATAACTATGTAATGTTTTCCCTCCACAATGATGTACAACTTTATGTTGGCCTAGCCATTGGAATTACAATGAAGTATAGCACATTTTTGGGTTCTAATTTGACAAAAAACCTTTACACATTGCCCTGGTTACAGAGATAATGGGGTGAGACAGACAGAAGACATATGGTCAGATTAGAATCTGCATTGAAACACTGAGATATATACGATTTTGTTTTATTTCCCTTGAAAATGCAAACAACCAGAAGGGACATAACTTTGATTATAATGCAAAGATCTGATGTTTACAATGTCCAGTTTTGTCCCTTCTTTGGCCCTTTGAAGCGCAGCATGCCTGTTCTCCATCTAACCGAGGGCCCAAAAATCAGCATTGCAACTCTGAAGCATTATTCAAATAAGGACCCATGAGGGCCAGTGTTTGACGTCACCGCTGTTGTAGTGGGTGTGATTAGCTAAAAGTAGATCTGAAATCAGAGCTAAGAATGGAATCAAGGGAATGCGGCTATTGTGACCCTGCCTGGACTTAATCACTAGAGAATATTGATGTGTTGCCATGGGGCATTACAGTTTTTTACATCAGATTTTCACCTTCCTGATTTTCCTGCACTCCTTATTGAAACACCGCGGTAGAGAGAAATGACTCAATATCTGAAGCTTTTATATCTGCCTACTCTGGCAGCTTTTTTTCCAAGAGAAATAAAAAAAAAAAAATAATAATAATAAAAATAAAATCTGTTTTTGTGTAAGACATGAAAGATACAGAACAGCCAAACTGCATTGAGAAAAGCAAAGGCACAGACTGGAGCACTATTGACTTTGTCAAATAAAAAGGATCAGCTTGGAACATATTTGGTCTGTACAGATATAGAAGTCATCACTGCAAAATGTGTCTTTCTTTGTATTGGTTTTGTGTCAGCAAGGCCTCTCATTGCAGCTCTGCCACAAAAGTTAAAGTTCAGAAAAGAAACAGAGTGTTATCCAGGGGCGAACAACAACAAAAGAGGGCCCGGGGCCGTCATCTGTGGAGGGCTACAAAGGGGTTTGGTACCAGATTCCAAAAACATGTTTTAAAGCATTTTCAAAATTGTAAATCAATTTTTCTGTACAAAGGCAACACCTTTATTGAACTGTGTTATAAGTTGTTGTTGTTTTTTTTTTTTTTAATAAACTGACTGCTTAATTGAACATCTGAAAGGTCCTGAACCAAACATTATTTTAAACTAGAAAATAGACATTGGTCATGACTTATGAATAGGTCCAATGGAATATTATGTGCATTGTCACAGGGCTTTCGGCTCCTTTGACATTTCTTACAAATGTAAGAAAAGTCAAAGTTAAGAAACGGTCAGAATCAAGACCTTTTGAAATAACAGTGCTGTTATTAATAACTGCCTTAAGAGCACTTCCTACCAACCCAACCAACATGTGGATGTGGACTCAGAAAAGTCTTCTTGCACCAAATGTACATGAATTTACTAAATACAAGATATATTTTGCAACGTAGGAGTCTCAAATAGTTGGACTCCAATATTGGGTTGCAAATGGGCTCTAAGAAAATTAGTTCAAAACTTACAACACACCTAATAACCAGTTTTTACCCAGAGTTCTCCTATACCCCATCCATACAGGTTACCAGTGGTCAGAACTATCTGTGGCCCGTTATTTAACACATTTCCTACTTTTATGGGCTCCATCTGTAAATGTTGACTGGGATTCATTTCAAGTAATTCTCTATAATGCAGTCATTCATGCTTAGGGCCATTGTCCATTTGGAAAACCAATTTGTGTCCTTCCTTTCTTTGCTGGAGGTTTGCCTGGCGCTGATGAAGCTGGATGATTGCAAACTGGCTCAGAGACTAAAGAAATATCTCCTTTGGCTGTTTTTCCTTTTATAGATTAAGTTATTTATTAGAATCAAACTTAGGCCAGACAAAAGTTTCCTTTCTGCTTCAACTTTGATCTGCTAATTATTGCTATTTTTGTTGAATTGGAAAATTGTTAGGAGTCACAGTTCTTGTTTACTGGTTATTTTAATTCATGGTATGCAGATCAGATTGGTGTTTGTTTATGTTTATTTTTTCTTTTTTATTTAGATTTAATTAATCATTAGTGAGCATATAATGGTTAATGTTACTTACTCACTGACTTTAGCAGTCAGCAGCTTTCAGCAATTAACAAATGTTTTTAATAGATTCTGAAGTCTAATTCTAGTCTCTTATTTCTCTTAATGTGTTATAAAAGTAGCACACTCGAAAAAAAGTTTTTGAGACAAATTTACAAAAAGTAAAAATTTTTAGAGGCACTTCATTTCAAAGCAAAACTTTAACCAGAGAAATGGAAGTATATTGAGACAAAACTGTGAACCCACAGCAACCCATTGCTGTGGGTTCACATCAACCCACAGCAATGGGTTGATGTGAAATGAGGGTATGAATTGACAATGGAGTATGAAAGAAAATATATTTCTTAATGTTTCTTACTTTAAGATGATTCATGGGGGAAAAAACAAAAAAACAAAAGACAGAAAAAGGACTTTATGGTTCCCATCCACAGTGGACATCTTCCACAGAGTTCAGACACGTGGAGTACAAGATTAAGTTCTCCGATAGTCCTCTAGAGTCGCCTCTCGGCTGCTCTCCACATGGATCAGACTGACTGAGGGCATCAAGAATAAGAGTGCAGATACATGGACCACAACCATTCACATAAAACTCTTTACATCTATGCCCATCCAAGGAGATTTGCTATTTAACCGCTCTCACGGCTGTGGAAGGAAATCTTCTCTTTTATTACATTTTTAACTTTGTAGCAATGTAGCGTTGTAAAAACCCCATTTCTAAAAGAAATTGCTTTCCCTCCTTCCACAGAGCAGAGCATCTTCAGTCTGCAGCAGTCTGAGGAAAAGGCATTAGCATCTCGTCGTGGGATTTCCAGAGGAATATGGATTGTTCGAGGAACAATGTGGAGCATATGGGAGACGATTTCTTTATTTTCCCCCTATACTGCTGTTCTCTGGAGATGATTGGTCAGACGGGGATCTCTCAAGAGACCCTCTACAGTGCTGAATTGAATCTAAGGTTTTTACAAAACATATAAAAAGCAGCGATAGCGAACATAGTGCTGAATACAAAAATGCAAATATAGATTGTTCAGACTTTGCCTGGGGGGGATTTAAGTTTTAGCTTGAAGGGAGAATCTAAGGAATTCAGAGAAAGAAAGCATTAATGTGCTTTATTCACTTTCTCCTTTTCTTTGGCTTCTTCTGTGTTATTTATCAAAAGGAAAGCCACATGCTATTGAGTAAGGCTGCATTTAATTGAAGTGATTGCTGTCACGACTGCTGTGAGTGCGTGGAATGTGTTTATGGATCTCGGCCGCTTCAGCAAAGGCCGGATCATTTTCTTTGTGTCACTTGTAAAAGACCCATTTATAGCCGTGAAATTCAGTCAATAAATTCCTCTGCCCTCCACGACCTCTTCGCTCGCTCCCTCTCTGCGGAACACATCGCAAAATGTCACCGAGGGACGTTTCAGAAAGGTCTAAAAACTCTGCACTGAAAACAGAAATGAAGGAAAGTCCTTCCCCGAAAAGAAGAAGAAGAAAAAAAACACATTAAATTCCCAGAAATGTGGCGTTGCACCTTGTTTCTGGTCTTCCTCGACTCTTGCAAAGCACTTTTGGGAAGCGGTTCATGATGCGCAGGGTGTACCCTTGACTGGCTTCATGAGGTGTGAAATCTTAGAGGTCAGCTCCAGGAAAAGCTCCAGAATATAAGAGGCAGAAATGCAGACTCAGCTCGGGATACAGTAACCATCAGCGCCGCCCCGTTCATCTAGAACATTCAGGACAGTACAAGCTAATTGAGGACTTTCAAACTGTAAAAGGCCCATTTTGATATTTCCAATATCGTCCATGCTTAAAAGCAAATTCTTAAATACGATTAACTTTTTTTATTTCAGTTATAGCTGAGTCGATAACTGCCGTTTGTTTCTGTTTCTCAGCATTTTATTTTGAAAAGCTGAAACTCAATCATGTACTGCACAGAAGTTGTAACTCTTAAAGTTTTGTATTTAGCTCCAAATGGGCAAGACTTTATTTCTGTCTTTATTTCTCCCCTCTCTCTTCCAAACGTTTTGTTCAACTTAGTTAAAAATTTTTTAAAACTGTTCAATTTGTGCAAAATTTTGTGCTGAAATTTCAGAATCATAGATGAATTTGGAATTTGTTTTTCACTAGCAGCTAATTTGCTTTATTTTGTTTGCTTTGTTTTCTGTAGATATATAAATAATAAAATACCAACTAGAAGGAATTACTCTCACTATAATATTTAATTTGAACTTATCAGTTTTATATTGAAAAATGTCCTGATTAAGAAAAATAAATTATAATTCCAAGAGATTAACAGTTTTATTTTAGGAGTGATGGGTATATAATTCAGTAGCCTTACCGGTTGCTACACATATTATGCTTAGTTTAAATTAGATAGGAATATATTGTCTGCAACAGATGTAAGCAGATGCGTTTTTAAGGTTTTATTTGAACATTGTCATTCAAGTAAAGCAGATATGCAATACCGTTAATCATCACTGTTTTAAATCCTCTTTCATTGTTAACAGAAGGAGTTTTTGAATTAATGATCATGTTGCTCATCAATTATACCGGGATAAACACGGATAACAAAGTCAAAATGCTGTTTTAAGAAACCATAGACCAGGGTTCTCAATTATACACAGCCTGCTTAACACACATCAAAAATAAAAGCTAAAAGATGACTCACGGTGCAGGAGGTTAAAGCCCTGCTCGTGTGAAAGTTTTTTCATGTTTCTGTCAGGAAGTATATCTTCACTCGAACAAAATGAAGTAAGTGTACACAGCTCACCCTGGGAGCATGTTGACCTTCTTTGACGGAAAAGAAAGCTAAAGCTGCAAAGTGGGAGCGAGCTGAACAACTTCTACCCACCAGAAGAATCCATGCTTGAAGTAATATCAGAAATGTGCACTTACAAGGATAAAGAGCATTAAAACATAACTTTTGAAAAATTATTTTTTTTTTCTTGTTGTATGAGAGATGACCTCTTATCTGTGAAGAATCATCTTCAGTAGGCTTGTGTTTCAGTCAATAAAACCAGACTTTTTTTCTTATAAACACCCGAAGCTAAACAAAAGCAGCAGCTTGTTTGGCTTAACTTTGAACTTCATACAAGCAGCAGGTCAGATTTATTCCACTCTTGTACTCTGACACACGTTGATCCTTATCTCATATTTCAAAAAACTTCATACTAAAACCTTTCCTGTTTCAGGTTGAATGTTTTGGAGAGACTTCATCGCAATCTTTTAAGAGTTTTCAAAATTTTCAAAATTGAGCTTTTATTGCTGTAACAACCTTCCACACTTTAACCTAATGAATATTATTCATTAGATTAAAGGTCACATGTTAACAAATAAGTTTTGCTTTATTTTGTTTCCAACATAAAAAAAATAAAATAAACGAAGCACACTAAATTCTGCCTTAAACGTCGACTTGGTCTGACTGTCTAGGAACTTTTAATTAGTAATCTATGATTTCATGTTTCCCTGGGGCATACACATATTGTCACACTTTTCTCTTCAATATGGGAAAGACAAAAAATAGAAGAAAAACAACTAATTGAGAAAGTTGTAAAAGATCTACTAAAACTTCTGCTTATAATTCATCTTCAGCTAAACACAATTTGGGGTTAAAGTCAAATGTACAGCTGAATATAGAACAGAGAAGTACAGATTTCAAAATCAAAACACTTCATCTAAAATGTTCATATCTGTTATAATGATGCTATGAGCAGAATTACAATGAGCACCACAATAACCTTAGTTTTAATAATAATTTCCTATATGCACAAACCTAATTTTTCAAACCGGTCCAACTGTTCATTCTGATTTATTCTGATGTATCTATTTTTCCATGTGGCTGCTTTTAGTTCATTTAAATAAAAACTTCCAAACTATTCTTTTTCCAACCATTTGCAATGCTTTGTAAGCGTATTTCCCAGTACAACCGCAGATTTTGAGATATTTTATTGTGATACACAAAAGGAAAGTAGCACAAACTTAAAATGGAGAGAATAATACTGTTCAAGGATGTTAAAGGTCATTTTTACAAATAAAATCATGAAAAGTATGGCACACAGTTGTTTTCACTTCGTTACAAAAGTAACATTTTATATGATAAAACGTTACCCTATGCTTTGCACATCTAGTAGAGCACTGGTCAATCTATTGTATGAAAATGAAAAAGGTTTGACCTCAGTGCAAAGCTAAGAAGACATGATTATTCAGTCAAAGAAGCAGCCAGGAGGCTGGAGCTTCTTTGGGTGGTTAACTCTGACAGTAGTACAGTCCATTTCTGACCAGCTGCTGAGAACAAAAGAGACTCTGGTCACCTTTGAGCAGGACAACTTCAACCATACCACCAGAGCCAAGGAATGTTTTTAGATTGAAACGTGTTAAGATGGCCAAGTCAAAGTCCAGATCTAAAACCAGTTTAGAGATTATAGGAAATTGATTTGCTACATAAATACCCTGAGGGTTTCCAGGCTACTGTGCAGGAACGCAAATTAATTATTTAATTGAGAATCTGACTTACATGTGAGAAAGAAATGTTGATTCATTGGGACTTGCCCATGGCAATGCACAGGGAGACTTGCGAAGCTGTTACTTTTAGTGGGATTCGGAGTTACCATGGCGACATACATCGCGAAAAACAACACCCCAAAATCCCAAAAAAGTCAATGGAGCGAGACAAAAAAATTCCTAAAAATACCCTATTTTTGAGGAATTTCTGTCATCACAAATTCACATAGAATGCCATTCAAATTTCACTTTGTAGATACGTCCGTGATCTCTTCTAAGGTGAAGACAGCACATCAATAAAAATATTACGGCTTGTCCACAACTTGTCTCTAAGCACACCAAAGTTTTCGATTTTTCGTAAAATTAGAGTGTAACTGTCGCTCCGCTAGAGTGAGGAACGGAGTGGATTTTTGACCCCAAAACATTTTTTAACTCGCCCTCACGCCCACAAATATCGCCCTATAGGTATCAAAGTCGGTCATGACATTGATACGCATGCCTGCTCCCGTAAAATGTTTTCGAAATTTCGCTAGGGCTTACGGTTTTCTGTCAAGGTGCTTCAGAGCGAAGTCAGGCGACAGGGTAAGTTCACGCTCTCAGCCACTGATTTCCATACATTTCTGAAAAAATTTCAGAGGTTAACGCACACCATCTTTCTCTCGTCGCTGTTATTATCGTGAGCGAGGTAGAGATATGAATCAGGGTAATATCGGAAGAGAATACGTGCTAAATATTAAATTCTTTCTAAATAAATGCATAATCACCTGTTTGGTCGTGCATCATCCGAGGCAGAGATTCATCTGCATTCTATTAGAGGTGTTTCTGAATCGTTTTATGTTATACTTGTTCATAAAAATCATGAGTTTATGTGTAAAGCTCTGAATAAACAAGATGGTGCAATTTACATGAAATTGAAATCATCTCTAGAGCAAATTGAAAAATGAACCAGGACTGAGTACTGGCCTAGAAAGCCTTTCAGAACTCCCTGAAGAAAAAAAAAAAAAAAGAGACATTTACGGGATGCCGTAGATAAGAAAACAGGTGAAAATCTGTGTTAAGGTTTCATGTTATTAACACCAAAAAAGTGTTTGGGGAAAAGATAAATAAATAAAAAAAATCAGCAGCTACAACAGATTCTGGATCAGAACCCTTCCAGGTGACAGATGAGGTATGTCTTGCTCCTCGGCGGTACAGATAACCCCGCCTGACCTCTAGGAACATCAGTTTGTAGAACATTGTGTTGAGGGATCCTCCCGGGATCCGAGACCTGAGCTCTGGAGCTAATAGGTACAGATATCCATTTTCTTTCCTGCCTGCACTCTCTCTTCCCCATTCTGCCGCACTGCAAAAAATGTCCATATCCAGCATCGTCTCGTGCAGGCGAAGGGGCCTGCCAGAGATAGCAGGCAAACGGCTCTAAAAGCGGTGCTGTTGTCAAGACGAAAGCAGCAAAACAAGATATCAGCCCCGGCTGCTTGAGTTCTGGAAAGTTCACAAATCGCGTGGAAGAAAGGAATCCAGATCTCTCGTATGTGTCTTATTATCAGTCTTGGGGAGATTTGGCGACCATATGGCCACAGTTTGCTTCTTCTGTTCTTTGTTTTTTTTTTTTTTTTTTTTCCGTCAAGTAATTTGTCAACATGTGGTATTAGTGCTGAAATATTAGCTCCTCTCCAACAGATTTTGTGTTTGCACAGCACAAATTAAAGCCAACAGAAGCATGTGCTACAGTCCTTGAATTGTTTTATGCTAATGAAAGATGTCACCTGTGGTGTTAAAAAGTATTTACCCCTTTATAGAAAGCAAAAGGAAAAAGCAACTATTTATGGTGGTCATAAATAGTTATGACCACCAAAACCGAACACCAGGTTGTGTCACCCTTAGCGACATCAACTCCTGTCAAGCCCTTCTTATAACTGCAGATCAGAGTTGTTTTAATTGAACCAGTTTGGATGCTTTTTGTTTATAATCAGCCTGTTTAAGTTAACACTATGGCATATCAATATAATTTCAGACTAAGAAAATCCGAAATCTGTTTTCTTTTTTTTTTTTAGCCAATTACAGTTGAACTTGCCATTCTGTAAGTTCAACACTTGAGGCTTACATATCAAACTGGGGGATGGATGTTCTTCCTCAGGATTTTCTGCTAAATAACCAAATGTATAGTTGCACCAATTACAGAAAGTCATCCAGGTCCTAAAACAGGAAATCTGTTTTGGTGCCTGCATCACACTAGCACCAAAATGTTTGACTGTATGCATGAGAGTTTTCTGAAAAGTGTTTTTATTTTATAATGGGATGCACAATTTCAAAAGAGTTTTCTTCTTCTCTTCCCCAGAAGTGACCTTAACTTTTGGGAAAGCAAGGTCTGGAGTGCTCTAGATTTTGCTTTCAGGTAACTAAAAAACATAGGAGGTTTTTTAGTTACCTCCTATGTGAGTTATCAATGTGCTTTTTGAGTAATTTTGGTAATTAAGGTTACCCAAAGGTTAGAAATGGCATTGTAATCGTTTCCAGCCTGAGATCTGAGATCTTTTTTTTTTTTCAATTGGTTCTTGAATTTCATTAGCACAGGACATAATGTGTTGATTTCTGACATCCGTAAGCTAACTTCATGGAGTCAGCTTGTATTTAAGAAGTAGAGCAGTAATCAGGTTTGTGACTCGTGCAGCTGAACTGAAAAAGAAGGTTAATCTCTCTTTTTTCAAAGTTTAAGAAAGAGGAAATTATATTTCCAAAATCTTGCCAGGATCGAATAGCTTTATTATTATTATTATTATTATTAAATGAAATCAGCAAAGCACATACTTTCCTACTGCACTGTATGCTGATTTTTTTCCCTCCTTTTCCTTCATTAGACAGCAAGATAATTAATTAAGAAGCTGTCTGCTACAGCAGCTTCTGTGTTTTCATGAAGAGAATCTGTCAGATTGAATGTCATGTTTGCAGATGTAAGCACTGCCAGAACTGCAGACATCAAGAGGGTAAAAATGGAGCAAAAGAAAATGTATGCACAATAATGCAATTCAATGCAGTTTTGTTTTTTATATAGTGCCAATCCATACCAGAAGCCATTCGAGGACACTACAAAAAGGCCAACAGGTCACATTGGAATCCAATTATATGCAGTTCAGTTCATTACATTTCGATTCAGCCCAATCCATTCAGTCTAATTCATTCTAATACGGTCAGAATAAACCTAAACTATCTCGGATACTTGGAAAGAAAATTAAATTCAAGGGCTTACACTCATTTCAACAGAAACTTAAGGATAAAAATGTGAACATCAAATTGCCTCTTTAAGGAAGCCAGAGGATTGTACCTCATCTAGGTCTAGATTAAATTATTACTTTGTATATTTTTTTAGAGATAAGAATCCTAATTTACTCCCAAACTCCTACTTTACTACATTACTACTAAGTTATTTCAATTTGTACATTTATCAGTTTATTCATTGTCATTGTATTAACTAGTGTTATTTTGTTGGACGTTATGTCAGTGGCAGCTCTGGATTAATAATGCACCCATTCACCGATATGTGCTCCATTTAGTATCCCTTGGTTACCATTTTATCCCCAACAAACTCAACTTTGGGCATGTAAACAAATAATTTGTGTGCATGCGTTTATCTTCATATATTACTTCACCCTTCTTGCAAGTTAATAACGTCTGATAAATTGTGGTAGCAATCATAAAAATGCTCAAGACTTCTATTATAAAACTACATGTAAACTATTTTTGAAGACGTTAAGACTCTGCTTTCACTGGTTCTGGTGCTAATCCAGGTTTAGAATGTTAAGAAAAAAGAGTAAGCGCTTGTTCAAATCAAAAATAATATTAATTATGGTCAAATGCCCAAGTTTTCTAGCAGAAACTGAACACATTCTAGAAAATTCAATCATCGGTCTTCTAGATGGTTACAATGTCCCACCCTAAATTTTACAAATTGATGTATGTTTTCTATTAAGTTATAATAATAAGACCAAAACCTTAAAAATAAAAAAATAGACATGCTAAATAACTTGGATTTTGAAACCCATTCAAATGTGGAATACAAGCCACTACTGTAGCAAAACATTCAGTAACCGGCTGTATGAAAATTGCATACCACGATACAAACCTTCAAAAATGTAATGCATTTCAATTATTACTTTCGTCATTACATGTCGGCAGTGTTGAATTTTTACATTTGACTAAACACAGAAAATGTTCTGTTTGTAACTGGAAACAAATGTACAGCTTCCAACATCTCATTGGCCACGTTTTATAATCTAAAAGTTAGGTTATGAAACAAGTCCTGAAAATATTACATTTTTATTTTTCGTTCTTTTTTCATTGTCTTAAATAGATCACTAAAAATCCTGCTGTTGGAGCCTCATGTAATATAAAGTATTACATGATTTTATTATTTGCAAAATAATAAATGTTGCTATTGATCAAAATTTACGCTAATAGAGCTAGCATTTCTAATCATTAGCATAACTTTGGATCAATAGCAACATTCATTATTTAGCAAATAATAAAATAATCTAACACTTAATAAGCTCCATCATCCTAGCCTCTGATTGTCAACCAAAAGTAACAATTCAAAGGAGCCTAATATCAGACAGAAACGTTACACAAACTTAACTGTTTTTCAAGATTTTATATCCATCAAAGTTATCTATGGCCTATCAACATTAATACTTTAAAACAGTCCATAGTAAAGTCTTTTCCAGACTGTGTTTGGATTTCATATTATATAAATATGCATCATTTCATGTCTACTTCACAACTTACGGTCTGTACGCTCCAAACCAAAACCCATAATGACCATGTAAATTAGAATTAGTTTATATGCATAAAAAACAACTATAAATAGATTTAAAAAAAACACCTGCACATCTGCAGGAGAAAAACGCAAATTATACTTCAAAAATTATACAGTTATATATGCAAAATGTATGACGGTAACGTCACAAAATAATAATAATAATAAACAAAAGATGTTTAATTCAAAACAACAGCAGCTTCCATTTGAATTCTCATCATCAAACCCCATTTTCAGAGGCTCCTGAAGTGACTCGGATGACTGACATTTTTTGCAGCGGGCTTTCACCTCCAAACAGGAGAAAGACAGACGAGAGAACGGGCTTTCTGGGGGAAGATGACTGGCGGCTCCGCTCGGCCAATCAGAGCGGGGAAGCTGCTCAGCGCTTGCCCCGCTCCGCTAACGCCATTGGCCGCCTGCGCCAGAGAGTCGGGTGTAGGTTCTGTGCTCATATTAATGACTGCCGAGGAGACGGCGGCGCATCTATGTGGTCCGCCTGACACTTGATCGAGGGAAGAGACGCGCCGCTGATCGGCCGCTCTGAAGACGGAGAAGGGAAGGGCACGGGGAACACAGGAAGCTGTATCCGCACTTCTCCTTCACCCCCCTCCTGCTCCTCCTCCTCCTGCTGCTGCTTTTGGAACATTTTTGCCTCATAGAAAGAAGCCCGTGTTATTTGCGTGCGTCCCCCCTCGCCACCTGCCCCCCTCCATCGGATGAAAGCAGAGAACTGATTTCTCATCAGCGGCGTGAAAGCGACCACACATTGTTGCCTGCTCCTCTTTTTGTTGTTTTGTTTTCTTTTTTTTTTCTCCTCCTCACTCGATTGAGATGGGAATATAGACGGGCAGCGCTTTGAATGCGACGATGGTTGAACCGGGTAAGTTTTTTTTTTTTTTTTTTTTTTTCTCCTCTGTCATTTCGTTTTGGCGCATTTTGCCAAGTTGATGCAGAACGCTTCAATTCACAGAAGAAAGATTTTCTTTTATTATTTAAAATCCAGACATGTAGTGATGAATAAGGGTGGAGGAGGTGGTGGTGCTGGGTGCTTGCGGGGAAAGCGGTGCACAGTAATTAGGCGGATGACTGGCCCTCGAACCCATCGCTGAAAACGCGCTGTTTTGCGCAACTGTGCATGATGCAGGTTCGGACTGCGCCGAGGCAAACAAGTCAAACCAACTAAAGACTTGTGTCGCCTACCAGACGCGTCTTAGAAAAAAAAAAAAAAAAATCAATAGAGCGGTGCCTAACACCAAACACCATCATCACAACACGAACACATACACAATTCACTCGCTCTGTTTCTTTCTTTTGCTTTTCTGTTAAATACACCACTAAAAAAAACAAACAATATAATAATAAAAAACACTACTTAAGTGCATTTCGCATTCCCAGCACCTCAGTGCTGGACAGATTGCCTTCGCAGCCGCTCTCTGGCATGTTGGATTCTCTGGCTTTTTACGTAATTAACACGGCAGCTGAGAAGCACTCACCATCACCAACGAACCTGATCACCTGCTCGTCATCCCTCCTACATCCACGCATCCAGGGATCTGGTTGGTAAACAGAGAGCGGGATGGCACCCACTAATTCCCCCCCACCCACCTCCTCACCAATATACACCATCACACTAAGATCCTATTGAATCTTTCAGGGATACGGATTTAGAATAGAGGGCAATGAGTATGACATCCCCTCCCTTCACCCACCACCCCTCTCCCATTTGGGTTTTTGCTTCTCCTCAGTTGTGAATTCAATCGATTTTGGCCTGCATGATGCAAATGACTCACCCAGGCAGCCGCTTTTATATGAAAACTACGCTTTACTGGGATAACCTGGCCTCGCGCACGAGGCCACGGATTGCACCCACGTTCGTCAGGAAACCTGTAATCATTTTTTTTTATTTTTTTTTTAAGTTAACCTCTGAAGCAAATATTTACAAGGCGAACTCTCAAAATATGAGAACAAAAAACTCAACCTCCATTTACATTGTTGCATCCCCCCCCCCCCCCCTCTCACCCGCTTCTTTCTTCTACAGTGATAAACAGTGATGGGTTTACTTCATTAATTTTGCCACATTTGCTCAAAACAAATCAATATTACATGTTCACAACAAGTCATACTCTTTAAGTGAGTGGGCTTGCGAATTGCCTATTGATCTGTGTGTGAAGGGAACAGAGCCGTGGTGGGAGAAAAGGTGTTCTGCCTGCAGTGCCTTGTCTGGGGGGGTGAGGGGGCTCTACGAGCATGACAGGCACCACAGTGTGGGTGTTCCATATTAAGTTTTTTTCTTCCTATAGGCAAGAGGGCAGCAGGTTCCCTACAGGTGTGTGTGCGTGTGTGTGTGTGGGCAGTTGAACGCCACAGTTGGTTGGAAGTGGAGTTTGAGGACTTTAACCTTCTGTCAGTTGAATCCAGTCAGTTTTTTTTTTCCTTCATCTCCTGTTCATTCTTTCATATATACATAGATATGTTTTAAAGTCAGTTTGAAAACTGCAAAAATTGTTTGGAGATGCCAATAAAGTACCCAGGTTTTCGCAGGCTAAAAGGGGTCTTGCTGTGCACTGCCACTCAGCTGGCTTAAAGAGAGCTTCCACAGTCTCACATTTTCCCCCTCAACATGTCTGCGGTTTTGAAGTTGTCGTCGCTGCGCACTGCTGGTCAGCTGGTCGACAGCAGGCCACCAGATATTTTCTTTCACCGCCAAGAAAGACAATTTAGCTCCTGCTAAACGTTCCCCTTTGTTGAATACACTACAATTCCCTGTTGTGGAAAGCAAAAGAGAAGCATCTATCAGCTTTAATGAAGTTTTAAAACTGCCAGTTTGGTTCTCTATAGGGGTTATTTCTGTTCGGCAGCAGGCTGCAGGCTGGCCAACTTATGAGCTATGCCTGTGTTTGCTTTCTAAAAATGCAGGACAATTATAATACATGAGATTCGTCTAACAGATCAGACGTCCGATCTTTTAGAGAACAAAAACAGTCACACCTGAGACTCGGATTTGATACAAACTGGACAAGCAGTAACACACAACCACGCAATTTAAATACGCAAATAGGGAATGGGAGTAAATAGGTTTATCCTCTTCCTACTCCTTTTCAAGGTAAATGCATTCTTGTTTATTTCTAAATTCAATATTATTATAGAAACCATGAATTTGTTGACTTGTTCTTACTATATGTATATTACTGCATATGTTTGTGTATATGTGGGTGTATATAATTTTTTTTTGTTCCTTTTTGTACCCATTCGGAGGTGTAATAAGCATTTTCTTTCCTTTAATATGGCTCAAGATAAAGCAACAACAGTATGATTTGCTTTCGTTTTGGTAGCAACTGCTACTGGTAATAGAAGCTTCATATATTTTTCGCTCAGTTTTATGTGCTCCAACTCCGTTATGTAATGTGGCAATTCATCAGCAGTCCTAATATATGAGTTTTAATCTGCAACCTTACTCCATTTTTAATAAGTTGCAGACCTATGGGAGACTGCAGTCACTGGCTGCCAGCTGTTCTAGTTGAAATTGTGACTCCAGGGGGCGCACTTGTTGCATTTCGTACTAGTAACTAAAAAAAAATCCAACTTTTGAACACAAAGTGACTGGATAGTGTTTTGCGCAACGAGCGTGTTTATTTGAAAACTAATAAAAAAATTAGCAAGTGTTTAATTTAGTCTATCAAAATGATAAATAAAATGTAGTATAGACCACAAGTGATTATGTCTGTTTTAACTAGGCACTGCTGGTATGAGACTATCAGGGTATGATAACTTAGTCTAAAGCAAAAATAAACTTGTTTTTTTATTTTATTTTATTTTCCATTTTCTGTTTGTCTGGTCTGGTAATATTTCCAGCTTGAAAAAATTGCAATCCTTTGATCAGCGCTCATAGCCACCTTCCAGCCAGCTGACCTGCAGTGCGCAGAAGCTGAAATATGTTATTCTCCGTAGATCTGGTGGAAAATGCCAGACTCTCCAACACTCATCTTGTCCTCATAAATCGTTTGAAGAGAATGGTGAAATGTTTTTTAAAGCTTTTTAGAAAAAACAACAACAACATAAAAAACGTCTTCCAACCGTTATTGCTGGTAACTCGCCCAGCCTGGTGCTGTCCGATTCAGACGACTCTCTTCTCCCCCACCCGCCCTCCCTTCTCCATATTGGTGGTAACGAGACGCCCGGGGATCTACCAGAGCTTCTGAGTGGACTGCGTAACATATTCAGAAGACGTCTTCAGGGGGGATCAGCATGTTCAGCCGAGCGTGATCGCTCTGATAGCATCCTTTTCACAGGCAAACGCAGAAGCTCGGCAAAATAGAGTAAACAGCAGAGTCACAGGACTGTGGGTGGAGGAACATGGTTTAGATGGAGTGGATGGACAGTATACTGGGCCTAAATTATTATTAATCATCAGGAGGAGAGCTAGAATGCAAAAGAGCTGCAGATCAAAACACGCTTTGATGGCAACATCCATGACATTTTGCTGCTTTTATTCTGTATCAAAAGGTCAGAATGGGATGTGATGCTTCCTTTGTGTCCACTGACATTTACTTTGCATTTTTTTTTTCCAGTTTAGGAATTTAGCTCCGACTGTTTAAATGCGTTGAAAAACAAAAAACTAAATTAATGCTTTTGTCTGCTGATTAATCGGGCTTTTTTTTTTTTTTTTAGTTGTCGCAGATTTATAATCAGAACGTGGGCATAATAGAGGCATATGTCCATACTGCAGTTTCAAAACATAAAGCATAAGAAGGAGGAGGACATCTAAAAAGTCCACTGCTGTGCTTCTCCATCTGTTCTGCATTCGCTTTTGACACATACGGCACGTCGTCGTGCTAATGAATAGGTGCTGGATCAGCTGTCGGGTATCGATGAAGCTGCAGGGACTGACGCACGCGTTTCCGTTGAGATGGATGCGTCCGCGTGCGCGCAAACGCGTCAGAGTCGGGCTATAAATTCTCACGGCTCAGCAAATCCCAAGTCAGACTCGGAAGCGACCCCCCCAATCTTCTGTCTGTTTTAGCCGAGGAACAGTAACAGAAGGAGAAAGCCCATATCAGACACCATGAAATCATAATAAAGAGGTCCAAGCCCACGATAAACGCATTTCAGTGGCATATAATGATTAATTCTGTCTGCCACAGGAACTTATTCCCTGCAGACTTGTGGCCCCCTTGACCAGCCATATTTTTTTCTTATAAATATAGATAGCTGTGCATCTTAGAGACAAGCACACATGCCACATTCGCACCTGCAGATTCAATTTGGTTCTGACTTTGAGGGATATGCCACTGGCTCCCCTCACACCTCCCCTCTTTTAACTTCTGGCTAGCAGCTATACATGAAACATTATGCAGATTTTTGTCAAGTGTAGGTCCGACTATGTTGGGGGAGAAATGAGTGTTGCAATGCTCACTGCGCCTTTGACCTTATCAGCAGCCGCCTTAAGCTGGATACCTTGGCTTAATTTTAATGGATGCAGCACTATGCGAATTAGACAGGATGGGGGTGGTTGGGGTGCGTGTGTGTGTGCAGAGCTCGGTTACTGTGTGCACCACTGAGCATACGTTAGGAGAATGAGTGAATTTTTTCCTCCCTTTTTTTGCATTTAGTGTCGGCATCTTTTTGTCTGTACATTTGTACATCTGCCATGTCTTGTTAGCATCGAACCGGTGCAGCACGCTGCCCCTTCTCCCTCACTCAGCCCCCCCCCCCCAAGTGCGCGTCTTGTCCAGGGAGAGGGGCTGAAAAATCTGAGATGGGATTCCTGTGGTTAATTTGGAACATCGATTTTTGCATTAACAGCCGACGTGCCACTGATTCATGGCCGCACAAGCGCGGATGTAAAGGTTTCCATCAGCTCGCACATGGAATGCACGGGAACTTAGACACATGCTGCAAGTTTCATTATGCACAGACACATGGAAGGCTTGCTTTAATGGACTCTCGCTTACCTTTGAGAAAGTATAATAGTAAATCAATGAGGTGAAGGGCAATGGGAGGAACGGTAAAGCTATCCACCCGATACCGGATTTACTGTGAATGTATATTGAGCCTGATAACACTACAGATTCTGGCCAGTTTAAGGCCATAAGAAGAATTTATAAAAATATATA
>CAEGAE010077877.1:0-10968 GCA_903067095.1 Girardinus metallicus
AAGTGAATATATATGTACGATATCATATATATATATATATATATATATATATATATATATATATATATATATACAAATATATATATAGGAGGTGCAGAAACCTCTTATATATATGGAGGTAAATGTTAGAAATCATTCTAGTGGCATCACAGCACAGTTGTAAAATAGCAGGGAAAGCAACATAGAAGAAACTATTAATCAAGAAGAAAAGGTGGGAATGACATCACACTGAGTTGAGAGTGTTCAGCTCTTTTCATACACTTGAAATTTGGTTTTAGTGCAACTATTCAAAGTATCTAGTTACATTTACTTGAGTAACTTTGGGGAAAAAATTTACTTTTGGGAGTTGTTTTACTGCACCGTACTTTTTACATTTATTTGAGTAAAAATATATTGAAATAGAGCAACTCCTACTTGAGTTCAGATTCTCATCCTACCCACCTACGCTACTGTTAGCATTACAAACCACCAACAATAGTCTGCAACAAGTAGATAATTCACAGAACTATGTGAGCCTCTGATTTAATGACATTAAAAAATTGATATCATATCATTTATTACAGATGAAAAATCCTTCTCTCACTCATCTGCACACAAATCTCCTTGTCTTTCAAATGAATGGTATGGGATATATGACATATCCGAGCTAGAAAACAGTAAATGATTCATCAATGTCTAAATTTTTTAAGTCCCTTCACTCTGAAATTTTAACAAAGGTGCAAAAATGTTTGAGAGCCACCAGACAAGTGACAATGACAGGATGACACAGAGGAGGCAAGAGCTGTATCTCCTAGGACAATGAATCTCTCCAACACATATCTGTCTAATTGGCTTTGTAACAAACCTTTGCTGCCATTTCAGGGGTGCATCAGCCCAATACTGCAGAACATCTTGAGCCGAGGATGAAACCAGGAACCTTGACAGCCTGCAAGATGTTGTAGTATTGTTGCTAAGATGAACAGACTGCTGTAACAGTCATAAGAGCTATTCTAATCTTCTCACATTCACAAGTGCAAAAGCAACATTTGACAAATGGCTGTCTCTTGATATGGCTGTCACACTCAAGGTGACAAGAAGACTGCAGGAAGTTACCGCTCCATGTTGAGGCAAACATTAATCTGTTTTTATACAGATATAAACACAGAATGGGGATTTTCTTGCCTCCCTTTACTAAATAATTTGAAAAGCTTGGTGTTTTCTAAAACAATATAATAATTTAAAATTGCTAATATACTATGAAATGAATTCAGAGCTGACGCATAGTATTTGGGGTTTGCTCCACTTGACGCCTCCTGAGACTGCACAATGGTTAAAGCTTTTTTGTGATAGAAACCTAATATAAAAATAAAATAATACTTGAGTTACAACTCAAGTATAATACTTGAGTTACAAATAAAGCCCTCAATTTTCCAACTGGAAAATTGAGGGCTTTATTTCCTATTTATAAAAGACTCTGACTTCTCACTTTTTCCAATATATGCTAATTGGCATTAGACTAAAATCAGAAAATATTTCAGATATTGCACACATTTACTACCAGTCAGTGTGTGGAAATGCTCAGTAGATCAGTATTTCTTCTTGTTATCATCATGGGTTCCTAAGTAGCCTAACTTCCATCTAGCCTTAGTAAACAAAGTAACTGGTAGTTTATGAAACTTTTCAAAGAGGCTATTTTTGTTTTCAGTTGGGGTAATTATGTCCACTACTGTACTTGATGCACCAGGCCCACGGGGCTAAAGTGTTTGACTCACTGTACAGGAAGTAGTTTGTATTCAAGTTTTCACCCAAAATGTTTTATTGTGCAAACCACTTGATCTTTTTGGAGCATTTTTGATCAGGCTATCTACCTTATAAAGTAATTTTCTCACATTCCTCTTACCCAGCACATTCCTGGGTGAAAGACAAATTAGATTTCACTCCAGAAATGATAAACAACCAGTGATCTTCACAAAAGGAGTAAATGAAAATGTATTGATTTACAATAAAGGCTGACACCCGGAACAAGAAGGCACACCCAAAACAAACCATCCTTTTTAAAATTATTATTTTAGGGATTTGTCCAAAGTTGAAAACATTGATTTACGTAAAGCGGGTAAAATAGTATAGTTACAGGGTAGGGTACACTTAATCTAATAATTTTTTTTTTTTTTTCCTCAGGAGACAGAGGGTTAAGACTGACTAAACACTCCAGAGTTTATTTTATTTCTCAGTTATTTATCTGCCCCCTTTAAACTAAACAAAATTTTGGTCAATTTGAAGTGGCCAAAAACAAGCCTTGTGTTTTTGCCTATAATGAAAATATAGATTTTTTTTTTTATCTTTATGTAACATTTTATACAGGCAAATGTGAATAGAACATGTAAAACTTAACAAGCCAAAAACCCAAGTCTACAAAAGATGTGAGACTGGAGCAGAGCTTAACCTTCCAGAAGGAAAATATCTGAAACATGGAGCCAGAGGTACAGTAGAACAGTATAGATAAAATCCCTACAGATGGCTGAATGTAGCTGTCTGAAAACAACGCATCATGTTACTTTCACCTCACAATAATACTACTTTGAGTTTTGTCACATAAAATTAGAGTAAAATACAATTAAGTATGTGTTTTTATCACAATAAAATGTGGCAAATGTCAAGTTTTGTGCTTTTAAAAGGTTTTTACTGACGCTTCTATGTCATATAGTTTTATAATGAAGAACTCTGAATATAATTTAAATCTAACATATGATGTCTCTTTTGTCTCTGAATAGATGGTAAGCTTCCATTGGTGTAATTAAATCTGTCAATGAATCTGAAAAAAAAAAAGATTATTTATGATAAAGGTTAATTATAATCTGCTCCTAGTAAATCTGCATCTTCTATTCTAGAATTTGCATCAGCATTTATGCTGTGATCTTATAGAATGTTGTGTTTTTGTTTAATTTGACAACGCAAAACAGTTTCAAAGCCCAGCTGAGTTTGGACATCTATTAGAGATGGATGCAGAGATTAATTCGAATATTTTTACTTTACTGTACACAGAAGTGTACTGCATGAAGCAGACCTACACAAATGACTTTCAGAGGCATCATAAATGTCGGAATTTGTACCTCAATCAATTTCACACTTGTTCTCATAATCTTTCCTCAACAAAACTTATTAAAGCTTGTACACACATCTAAAGCCGTGCTTTCAGCACTCCCTCAGACTTTAGGATTGTTGCATATAATATGCATCATCCAAGTGAAAAAGGTACAGACAGTTGCATGCAGTTTTTTTGCACATCACAACACTAACATAAGCAAGTCAGTGGCAAGTTCTCATAGCTGGCAATGGTTTTATACCTATCTCATATCAATGTGAACAGAAAGCAAAATCCCAGATCCTAAAACATTTTAGCTGTTCTGTGTTTAATTAAGAATCGATCTTTAGCAAAATGAGGATAAAAGCTATCTACACACAGAGACAAAAAGAGAAAAAAAGAACTTTCCTTTGCAAGGCAAATAAATTATGAATAAATATTGCATAAATGTTTCAATAAATCCTCCAGCTCTGACCGAAATGACAAAATAACATCAGTTGATGCGTGAGCGGGCCTGACTGATAACTCTCTGATTCCTGTCCGCCTCGGATGATCAATAAAGTTAATTTAGATAAAGAGACACTGTGGTGCAGCGTTGTGTTAGAGCCCTAATGAGAGAACAAAGTGTTCGATTTTTAAAGCACTACTTTAATGGCCTATATACTTTGAGCAATGTGACTAAAACACAATTCAGTAATTACATAAGAACCGTTTACTGAATGCAGCAAAGATTCTTTGGACCTTATTGTTAGCTTGTGAATGGAAAGAGTGCCTGGACTCAAGTCAGTGTAGCAGATTGTGTGACAACGGTGCTTCTCCTCTCCTGCAGGGATATTTTGCCTGCCAATACATGAGCCATTCATAGCTTGCCCAACAGGATGGTGTTGGTGATTATTTACTCTTGGTTAGAACAGAGGAAAGACACTGTATTATGAGAGGAATTATCTTTACCTTGACATGCAAGGTAGGCTTTGAACTCATGAACAAAAGACAAAAAAACTCAGACAAGAGTTGTGTTGCTATGTTGATTTGACTTCTTGTCAAACATAGCCGTCTCCTGAATGATGATTAATCTGATCAAGCAACAGATGCCATCACAACAAAATGTGTCCATGTCCCATTAGTGGGGCTTTTTTGTGTTGTGTCACTGTGTGTTACCTGCAAGAGCTGTGTGCTTTTCTTCCTGAAAAACAGGGAGAAAAGAAAAAATGGATGCTAAATCTAGCTATTATGCACAAAATGAAAGTTTTTTTAAATACTGGAAAGATAAAAGAAATATTTAATTCTATTTTGGCACTACGAAAATGCAACTTGTGATAAAACAAAAAGAAAATCCAATACAGTTTTTCTTTCCTTTTATTGAAAAAAAAAGACACAAGTTAATTTTTAAATGTCCTTTTCAGTAGCAATAAGAGTCTTAAATTGCTTATGTGGATCCTGAAAGATTCCACATAAGGAAGAATAAATTACATTATCAAACAAAAAAACAAACAAACACCTGCAGTAAGTGGCCGTGATGCATGTTCGTGCTAACAGAAGCTAACGGTAGCATAGGTATGTAGCTATCAGAGAGCAGCGATGCTATGGAAGGGAGTTGGATGTATCATAGTAATAATAATAATAATACATTTTATTTAAATATCACAAGGTGATTCAACACAACATTAAGAATTTATTAAATTCAATCAAAATAAAGCTCTAAATAGCTGTAACTACACATTGTGTCAAGGCTTTAACATGCATCTCCATGTCTGTGAACATGAGTCTGACACAAAGACTTTTGACCGTTTTGGCCCCATCACTCCATTTAGAGATTTTCATTTTCTACTACAGCATCAGATTGCGTGGCAGTAAAAAAAGAAAATAATTTTTGTTTTTGTTTTCTTCCTCTGCTAATGATCTGATCTACTCTTTCATTGACTTGTTTTGCGCCACCTTTAAGTGGGTGGTGTAATTGTTGCTTTCAGTGTTCTCAGTAAACGGTGTGAGTGAAATGTAGGCAGCATAAAGACGGCCAAAAAAAAGTCATAACACACCCTTTGTGGGCAGGTACAGGCATGAATTACGCCTTATGCATTCTAGTGTTGTATACATAATGTTTGCACTCGCCTGCAACTTTCTTTTTTTTGTGCTGAACTGTTGCATGCACAAAGTAAAACAAGAAAGTTTTACCTCGAGGGTATTCCAACCATATTCCAACTTTAGCTGTGTAAATGAATAAAAACAACTAAAAATGAAAGTGCATAAAAGTATAAAAACACTCTTTCTTTCCCGTTTAGTAACTTGTAAACACTTCTACTTACTTTAATTTCTTGTATTACAAACAATACACAAAGGCTACATTGGAAATTTAAATTATATAAATTAATTGATGAAAGTGTGAAAAGGTTGTTGTTCCATATTAACAAACACTCAAGTTTCTCTGAAAATCTTGCATATAGAAGGCTGTTAAAAAAGTACACAAGTTATAATGAGTCAAAAAAAAAGGTCACCATTTACAACTCTGAGGCAGTGACAGACAGCCAGTGGACTTGGGAGGATTAGGAGACATACGGACACTTCCACTTCCATCAAATATTATGGAAAGGCTGCCAAGAAGTGACTATCCATCATCAGCAAAGGGCTTTGTGTGTTTCCTGTGATGACCTTGTGATGCTCGAGTTCAGACACAGAAGAGACAAACTTATAGTCTGAAGGTTGAAGCTCAGTTCCGAAGCTTTTTGGGTATAAAACATGATAATGTGTTTTGCCTCGGCGCTTTGGGAGCAGGACAGAACGCCTCCAGCAGCATGTGAAACACAATCGGTCCTCGTCAGCTGCGGGTCAGCAACTTTTACAGCACAGAAATAGGCCTTTACTGTCAACCTCTGTAATCAGAGTTTTAAACCCATATCACAACTCATACAGCATTTGTCTCTCATTTACAGTTCTTCAAACAATGTTTAGCTTGGCTAAAATGGGACACGAGCACAAAGAAAGTCTCTTAAAAAGGAAGGGGTCCATTGCCACTTACAGTTGCCCTGCAGAAGTAAACTACTATAGCTGAGCTATTTCCTTGGGGGTGTTGATACCAGAAAACCCGCAATGACATCAGTAGCTGGAGGCTCTTGAAGCCACTGGCCTGCAGCCACCCAGTTAAAGATTCCAGGATAAAGAACTCCTCCCTCCCGAAAGTTGCCTGGAGAAGTTGCCTACCCTCAATCAGTGGGCTGACAGACTACCGTTTCACCCATCCAGAACATTGCACTGATTGACCAGAAAAGTCCATAGACAAATCAACCAGCGGCGCAGAGGGAGTAAGAGCAGTGGAGCACATTGTTGGATTGGTAATGGAGTGGGAAGTTATAAAACTTCTCTCCATTCAAGCTAATGACTACGGCATGTGAACTGCAGGCTTTCTTTCATATCCTCCTCCCACCACATTAAAAGAAAAAAATAATAATTCCAATCAAAACGAAGGAAAAGTTGTTCTATACAAGAGGAAATTTGATTGCAACATTTTTTTTTGTGTTCGCACACCTTTAAAATTGTTCCATCTATTACACAAATCAAACTCCCAGTGTCTCAGTTATGCCAGAGAAAACAGAATCACACTAACGCACATTCAATGGCTACTGCTGAACTAGGGTGACCTTTTTTTCCTGGCTGTACACTTTTCATCTGTGAAATTATTCAAGTGATTTATCCAGTCGCCTGCAGGGAGTATGAAATCTGACACCAGCCACGGCACCTGCAAGGCTGCATTTTCAATGTGTATACTGCTAAGAAAAACAAAGGAAGCGATAAAAGAAACACACCGGGTAGGCTGAGATAGTTCAGCTTTTTTTCTTAGGTGTGTCCAGTTTCTGACCTGCAGGGTGTCCAGGTGCAAGAAGACCTCCTGCCCTTTCTCAAACACAAAACGACCAAACGCCTGCAGGCCTTTCAGGGAGGGCAGGACGAGGCAGCAGGTGGGAGCTTCCACCTTTTCTTCTAATAGACTTACTTATCATTAAAAAAATAATCAGGAGTTTGCATAATTTGCAACTAATAGTTTGCTTTTGTACCCCAGCTTCCTCCCACAGTCCAACACCATTAATTAGTCTCTCTAACTTCTCCTTGTGTGTGTTTGTGTGTGTGCATGGTTGTTTCTCCTGTCTTTCCCTGTGTTGGCCTGTGATGGACTGGCAACCTATCCAGGGTTTACCCCACCTTTTGCCCAATGACTGCTGAAGAAAAGAACCAGCAGAGATAAGTATGCAAAATGATGGATGGATGGACTTTTTTGCCCTAGTGAAGAAATTAATTGTATCACAATGCAGTAACTATTCTATTCTGTACAGTTTCAGGTATCAGAAGAAAATATTTGGCACCAGAATCTTTTCAATGTAACTTTTCTGACATAAATTGTTTGAGACCTTTCCTGTTTTGCAACTAATTAAGCTGATAGGAAACCACCGTACATGCATGGCGGGATTAATTTTTATAATGTTAAAGTGGGTGAATTCCCAGACATGCTGAATGTTTACAACATTTTGTTCAGTTTCATAACCAGAAATGTTCAAAGTAGTAGGTTCCTTGTGTTGATGGCTTGATGTGAAACCATTAAGAATGTGTTAAAATTCCTGGTTGTTTTTCAGCAAAATAGAAAAAGAAAAATAAAGTAAAAGAAAAAAAGTGCTCTCAGAGTTTGATGAAAACTTTTGCAGGGTTCTTTATTGATGTTTCTCTCTAGGAAAAGTGAGTTATGGAAATCTCCCTTGTGAAAAGTTAAATCACTGTCACGTTTTTATGAAAATGTTCCTCCTTGTAATATTTTAATTTTTGCAATATTTTGATGTTTTCATTCTGGTCACTGATATAATTTAAATTTTGATTCAACTGTGGTTCTTATTTGTATGACACTGTTTATTCTCTTAAAAAAATAATAAACGTTCTGGTTAAAAAACATGCGCATTTTGGATAAAAATGGAACCACAAATAGGGATGTGAACTGAAGTCCTCGGAATTACTTTTAGACATAACATGATAAAGTCAGAAAAAAATCATTAAATAAAATTTAAAGGTATACCATAAACTGGTTTCCACCGACACACAAACATTACACTGCAAATGGTCCAACATCTTTTTCCTTCTTTCTGTCTTTTATTTCATATTTTCTATGACATTTGGATCAAATAAGAGCTGCCTTAGGGAGTTAACTCAAAAACTAAAAAAACAACTTCCCAATATGAGCCACTTTATCAACAAAAAACTGCAATAAGTCCAAACTTCGTCATGGGATTCCACTGCAGTTGATTCTGTCAGTATACATCAAAGTCTGTATGTTGCTCTGTTATGATGTTGGACTGTCCTGTTGTATCTATATTTTTGTTGATCCAGCCACTTAGTGATATGAACATCCTACGTCTGAATCTTTGTGTGGATCCTGGAGCACTTGAACACTCATAATATGATCTTTCAACAATGCAATGCAAGTTGATCAAACACCGTGATCAATTTAAAAAGCTAGAGATCTGATTGGAATAGAAAATTGTTATAAATCTGGATGGTTTGCAGGAACAGGGAAGTTTTGTTTTCTTTATTTTTCCTCGAAATGATTCAGAAAAAAAGGATTAACTTCCTCATGAAAGCAAGAAGTTGAAAAATATTTTCTGGTAATAATTTTAAACTTTTTGAAAAGCCTTCATTACCGGCCATATAAGTTAGGCGAGATCAAAAGCTGAGTAAAATCAAGCTTGTGAGCAAAGGTGACACAGCACAGACTGTTTACGAGTGCACATAGGGTGAGAGATCAGAGACACAGCATGACATATTAATCTCCTTTCCCCCTTCGGGGCAACCTGACACCACCACAACACAACAGGTAGATAATTCAGTTTGCAGTTCTCTGCCCAGCCTTTTGGCTGCGAGGTCGTTTGATCTCCACAGAGCTGTTTCCTCCTTACGCAAATAAAGTACTCACTCATATCTTAATGTTCGTTCAGGAATCTATTCCCTAAAGCAGCGTAATAAAAAAGTCAAATACGTAGTTTCTGTTTAATAGCAACAAGTACTAACATTGGTCTTGTGTCTGCATCTAAAAGTGTGTTTTGATTCTACAACTGTTTTCTTACTGAAGCCTCAGTTGCTGGATATTGGCTGTCCAAACCTTCCAGCTAACCAAGACCATTTTTAGATGCTACAAAGTTTCTTTTACTACAAGACTGTTACTGCTTCAGCTTCAGTGATCTGGCAACACAGACTACTGACACTTCTGAGACCAAAATGATTAAAATCAGTGAAATTAGACCTTTGAGGCACAAATATCATATTGTTTCCTCACAGTTGTAGGTTAAAAATTCAGTAAAGTTACTCCAAACCTTATGTAAATATAATAACGAGAGAAAAGGAGTTTCTCTCACAAAAATATCAGTAAAACTACAATGATTCTGTCACAAGAATTATACTTCATGACTTGTCTAGCATAACTTTAAATCTTTTGGGAAAGTGTATCTGTAAAAACAACTTTAAATGCATTTTATGACAGTTTTCATTGTTTACTCAAGAAGAGGGAGCTCAGGTTGAGATTGCAACCTGTTGGTCTGTGGCCAAATTTCATGAATATTCCCAGCTGTTACATCCTGTCCAAGGAAGCTTGAAGTAATCCAAAGATCTTTTACAATTATAACCTGTGTAACCTGTCCAAAACGAGTCTCACACATGCAGTTGCAGTACGTTTGCTTCCAAGCGAAGCATTTGTTAATGATTCTTATTTTAGTATTTAGTATTTCCAGCCAAACAAGACCCTTTTCTGGAAATTGGTCTTGATAATATAATTTGGCTCTGGCTTCTGTGGTGAAAATGACTGTGGTAGAAAATCGGTCATTAAAAAAAACACAGCAGGTATAGGTTTGGACGAAGAAATGGGGCAGGCACTTTCCTACCGTTCAATATCATGGTCTCATATTATAATCAAAGGAATTATAAAAGAGAATTTTTACGTTGTGTTTTGACCTAAGTTAGTGATTGTGCAACAGCACAAATGCTGAATTGTTTGCAACACTCTGCTAAACTAGTAAACTAAAAATCTGGAGCCTGCTGCTTCTTTAGCAAAAAGAGAAAAGTGCAACTGAGGAATACAAAAAAATTAAAGAACTGAAAGTGAAAGTCATTTCTTGTTGAGATTTTCACGCTACCATCAAAAGAAAAAAGAATGAAGTAAATTAGAGCTTTATTTTATGGATGCTTGTGAAAGGCAAGCATCCATAAACCTTCAACTTTAAACAGGAAGATAATATATTGTGACTCCATCCCAAGCATAAAAGAAGGTAAAATTATGTGTCTGAATTTAAAAAGCGACTTGATGAATCTGCACACACAAATTAAAACAAAAAAAGGAACAACAGTGCAATTATAGGCTGTGACCGACTGAAATTATTTTATGGAAAACAGCTGGACACTCCAGCTAGGCGCAGTTTTCTGTTTTTTAGTTATATTTTCACCAGGGTCAACCAACATCTTGTGAGAAAATTATGTGCTGGCAAAGTGTTAAGCCTTTGAACCTCAAAGTTGTCAAAAAAAAAGATTTTGGCACATAAAAATGCAATCCCATCACAGTGGGAGAAATACTTATTTTATTGTGTGCTGAATTTGTTTTGCTCATTTACTAAAAATGAACAGTGTCTAAATCTGATGATGGTTTTACTTTATTGTGGGGAGAAGAACATCAAGAAAAAATCTAAAACAAATAGCATGGACGCATGTCATTTACAGACATAAGTATGAGATATAGGACAGAAAGGCAAAGAATGTTTGGAAAAACAGATATTGATTACTGCAATCTGCAACAAATTTCTGTCTTTCTTGTAGGGGGATCATATACTTATTTTGATCAATGGGATACATATACATATATATATATATATATATATATATATATATATATA
>CAEGAE010077883.1:0-63173 GCA_903067095.1 Girardinus metallicus
TGTTCTTCAGGTGATAGAAGGCCGACTTTGTAACTGTCTTTATGTGGTTCTGAAGGTTCAGGTCAGAGTCCATCACTACTCATGGGTCACAGCTGAGTCTGCTGACTCATGTGTATATAGAAATACCCATGAGTCACAGCTGAGCTGATTCTTATACAAATATGGGTCTTATACAAATATGGTTCATATCAACTAGCAGTGTCATTCCCTCACCACTGCTGTAATCTGTGTGGTGGCAGTGCTGCTTACACAAACCACCAAGCATTTCCCTAAGTGACAACATTTTGTTAATCCAAATATTTGTTTCACAGCAGGAAGAGTTTGATAAACACAGAAGTCCATGTCTTTTGTAGGAGTGTTCCTTTGTATAACACTACCCTAACACACCCCAACACACACCCCCACACACACCCATAAAGAGAAGGAGAGAGAGAAAGAGAGGATGGCTTTCCTGGGTTTGCGAGCAGCCGATAGCTAATCATCTTGGCGGGTATGTACCAGTAGAAATTCTCTCCTACGTGCTACTCTGCCTTCAGTGGGAATTAGGGAGATGCTGTCAGATATAATAGCAAACTGGAACTCTCAAACACAGACCACACATACACTAAATTGCCAAAAGTATTTGCTCACCCATTCAAATGATCAAAATCAGGTGCTTCAATCACTTCCATGGCCAGAGGTGTATAAAAGGGTTATGTAATTAGGCATGCAAACTGTTTTTACAAACATAAATGAAAGAGTGGGTCGCTCTCAGGAGCTCAGTGAATTCCAGCATGGAACTGTGATAGGATGCCACCTGTGCAACAAATCCAGTTGTGAAATTGACTCACTCCTAAATATTCAGCTGTATTATAGGAAAATTGAAGTGTTTAGGAACGACAGCCACTTAGCCACGAAGTGGTAGGCCACGTAAACTTACAGAGTGGGGTCAGCGGATGCTGAAGCGCATAGTGCGAAGAGGTCACCAACTTCGCACTATGCAACTTTGCAGAGTCAATCACTGCAGACCTCCAAACTTCATGAGGCCTTCAGATTAGCTCATAGAGTTTCATGGAATGAGTTTTCATGATGGAGCAGCTGCATCCAAGCAAGACATCACCAAGTGCAATGCAAAGCGTCGGATGCAGTGGTGTAAATTACACCGCCACTGGACTCTAGAGCAGTGGAGGCACGTTCTCTGGAGTGACAAATCGGCTGCTCTATCTTGCAAGCTGACGGACAAGTCTGGGTTTGGTGTTAGCCAGGAGAATGGTATTAGTCTGACTGTATTGTGCCAAGAGTAAACTTTGGTGCAGGGGGGATTATGGTATGGTGTTGTTTTTCAGGTGCTGGGCTTGGCCCCTTAGTTCCAGTGAAAGGAACTCTGAATGCTTCAGCATACCAAGACATTTTGGACAATTCCATTCTCCCAACATTGTGAGAACAGTTTAGAGCTGGCCCCTTCCTCTTCCAACATGATTGTGCACCAGTGCACAAAGCAAAGTCCATAAAGAAATTGATGTCATAGTCTGGTGTGAATGAACTTGACTGGCCTGCACAGAGTCCTAACCTCAACCAGATATAACACCTTTGTGATGAATTAGAGCTGAGACTGAGAACAAGGCCTTCTTGTCCAACATCAGTATGTGACCTCACAAATGTGCTTCTTAAAGAATGGTCAAAAGTCTCCACAAACACACTCCTAAACCTTGTAGACAGTCTTCCCATAAGAGTTGAAGTTCTCCTAGCTGCAAAGGCTGGACCAGCACAATATTGAACCGTATGGATTAGAAATGGGATGTCACTTAAGCTCATATGTGAGTCAAGACAGGTGACGGAATACTTTTGGCAATATAGTGTATATGGATCCACAAACTGTTGAAAAAATTACATTAGAGCTGAATGAGATAAATTGGAAATATTCCAAAATACTCTACCCTCGAGGCTTAACAGTTCTTCATAAGTTCTTCCTAATTTACTCTCACTCATATAGTGCTTTCTAGAAAATGAATAGAGAACATTTGCTCCATTTGGATGGATTATACTCTGAAGCTTGTCACCCTGCTTCCTTTTTACGCCACATATGTTGGTATGTCATTGTGTGTGTTCAAACATCAACAAATTTTACTCATTTTGACTGAAGTCCCATCTTTGAAGTTTGTGTGCAGCTTTGAAGCACCTGCTTTATATCATGTCTGTTAATGTATTCATATTAAGGGTGTGAAATTCTGTGCATAACTGTTAGGGTGGGGTATTTTACTTTTTCTACAAATTGACTTGTCTTTTTTGTTTATTTTCCCATTTTGAAGGTTCAGCTGACAATCTGTGAATTAAAATGTAGGATTCTGAGTTCCTCTAAGTGGACAAAAATGTAATGAAGAAGTGGGTCAAGTTGAACAGTTTGACATATAAAGTTGAACTAAACTTAATCAGTGCAGACAGTGTTTGCATAATGTGTCTAAAGAGGACCACACAGGGAGCATGAATATTCTTGTCTTCTGACAGTATCTATCAGTAGCATCAACCAGAGGCTACTGAAAGTTTTTATATGTCTCTCCCATTGCAGCACACAACCTACATATTAATTGTACACAAAAAAGTTCTGCACAGAATATGAGTGAAAAATCTGTAAGAACTGTAGATTGTAGTTCAGTTTTTGTGAACTTGCGCAAGAGAACACATTTCTCTGTTCTTGCAGAACAGTCAGTCAGATTTATCTTTGTACGCAAGGGAAACGTTTATTCACAGTATCTTTCAAACAAGTAGCACTAAATGGGGCAGAGGTAATGTTGCATAAAATATGATTCATACAGCTGATCATCTTTTTATCAGGACTTTAAATACAGGAATAATGTGAAAGGATGTCTTAGTGTTTATTTTTGTTTTCTTATTCCTAAATAACAATAACAGACTGATGCCTTTTAAGGGATCCAAGATTAGATGAACATGTTGGCCTAAATATGTTGTAATTTTCCTATTAACTAAGACATAGCTGTTTGTGATACACCAAAACTCATCATTACTTCAGAAAATATATATCTTTTTTTTATATTTTTTACCCATGGAGGTTGCCATTTTTCACCTGATGGGTTGATGACGCATTTTATACTGGAATTTACAGAGTAAACACAGAAATGCTAACTTTACCTGAGTTGTTGTTTATCATATTGCATTTGACTGGTGAAATTTTAGATAATCCCACACTGTGTGACTGTTGGCTGTAATAAAAAAAAAAAAAAAAAAAAAAAACTGTGAAATGAATCTGGATCGCTTCCCACATGAAAAAATTAGAAGAGCGTAGTGGAAGAGAGCCAAACACATCTTCCAAAGGACCTACGTTTGTGCTCTCAACATTTCTCTTCAGAAGACTGTCATTTGTGCAAGTAAAATTGACATAGACTATAACATATGATTGTTACCTTGATAAGCTACACATAAATGCTGTTCCGACAGGTTTTATCCACAAATGCTTAAACTCTGCTGTCGCTGCAGCGAAAAATGCTGGGAGGAACATCAGACAACACTGGAAGCTCTTTAAATGCTAAGGGAGCTTTGCAGCAATTGTACCGGTGGCACTACTGCCACCCTGTTTACATCCGGACCGGGAGACTGGACCCTAAACAGCTGTTATCAGCTTCTTTACTTCATTTTGATAGTCTTTAAATATTTTATGTAAGCTTATCTTGTTCAACAAAGTTGAAACAAATAAATTAATAAAATAATGTGTAAAAAGCAGTGCATTTCTCCATTAAGGATAAAAACTGTTTGACCAGTAACTGGATGAAACCCGGTTTTACTGAGTGGCTGCTTTGTACACTCAAGAAACTCTAAGATTAAAGCAATTACAAAATACA
This sequence comes from Girardinus metallicus, assembly GCA_903067095.1. Taxonomy (NCBI): domain Eukaryota; kingdom Metazoa; phylum Chordata; class Actinopteri; order Cyprinodontiformes; family Poeciliidae; genus Girardinus; species Girardinus metallicus. The sequence continues at coordinate 3,834 of CAEGAE010077883.1, forward strand.
TTATTGCACCCTTTTATTTACTGATCTTCTTTAAACCTATCTGCATTACTGGCTGTTATGAAGGCTTGATATAATGTCTCCTTGATATGCAGCATAACTACCAGTGAAAATATTAACAAATGAGTCAATCCTTCTCTAACTACGTCTGATTTCTGTCTAACTTTGTATTCAGCCAATGTTCAGCCTTGACGACATGGTACACCGATAAGGGGTGCATAACTACAATGTGAGGGACTTACTCAAGAGAGCAGCCCCCTGCTATACTTGACATGATAAATAAATTGCAAGGAAGCAGTGTATATGTGTATGCATCACAGTCAGTTTTTGAGTGTTCAGTGGTTACTGGGGGGTTAATATACGCCTAGCGTAACGAGAGGGAAATTGCTTCATGCTGCCGGGCCCTCAGGCAAGAACATCACAGTTATGATGAACAAGCATGTTACAAAGCCTTCACTTAAGAGGCTGCCACACACACAATGAACACACACCTTTTTGCAATACAAAGTAGGGGGCTTGCATTAGGGAGAACCTACCTCCAATCATTTGGCTGAATTCTACTTCACTCCTGGGTCCCTTTCTCTACTGTCTCAATCCTGCATTTGTAAGGGATCTTAATCGTCTGAGTAGTGAGAGGGCAAAGACTGTTGCTCAATCATCCACTATTTCAACAACTAACTGTGTTTTTGCCAATCTCAATCACCCAAATATCATCAATACAAATCCCCCCCAATAAAAAATGACAGTTCACCCTCCACTCTGGTGAACTCTGCAAAAACAGTAATAATCAAACCCAGCTCCAGAGGAATTTTGCTGATTTTGGGGTGGCAAAGTAAACAGGCATTTTATTTAATATAAATACATAAACAAGCACATAACTTTCAAACAAAGTATCCATTTTGTTTATTAATACAAAAAAACTAATGATGTAAATACTGACGTAGAAAAAAATGCTGATCAGTTATTCTCAGATTTGCATAAACATTTGCACATATGTTGCAGAAGTCTAATAATCTAATGTTTCTAATCACTGAAGACTATTTCTTTATGCAAAATCAATCTACTCAAGTATAAGTGTCAATAATTCATAATATTATTACTGAAAAGTACAGTGCCCCACCCCCAAAAAGTTACTCAAGTAAATGTAACCACTACTTCCCAGTAGAAAAATAACAAAATGAGTAGCCTATTCTTAACTAGCTTATCGTGATATATTGCCTACATTAGCTAACATTGTCTGCGCAACAGCGTTACTCTACTTACTCGATTTGTTTAGAAAAAAATGTGAAAAGATTTTTTGCTTTTTAATGGCTTTGTGCCTTAATTCTAACACACCAGACCTGCTGGTGCCACCATCTTAACGCTAATGTTGCATTTAAAGGTGGCTCAGAAAAACACATTACTACATTTTAGCAACTGATTAAACCGTTGTAACAGTTGAAAAAGTGTGGTAGACAGAAGTCACATATATGGGAAGTGCAGGAACCCCTTCCGTATCAAATAAACATATGAATAATATAAAGTTCACAACTCAGAGGTAAAAAAATTAATAAATAAAAATAAACAGCTTCGAAGCCAGGGTGGGTACGGCTGACTCTGTGAGTGGGCATGCCGCTGTACCCGGTAACAATAAGGTCTAACGTTCAACAAAACATTCCATTCTCCGCAGAACTACATATCCAGAGCATTATAAGTAAGCAAAGTCATAAAAAAACAAGGGTTGGCTCTCAATAACAGAGAATTGAGTCCTCCCGTTCACGGCATAGAGCTGTTAAAAAGAATCGGATTGTTCCTGAACGCTACATAACACTCCATGGCCGACTAAAATGAACGTTAGTTAATGAATGTCCTTACAAATAAAGCCTGCTAAGGGGCTGTATTTGAAAGATAGCCAATTATTTATCATGGACAAAAACATTAAAGGCTCTGAAGTAAAAGGCATGGTAGTTTTAGATAATGTTGGACCCATGATCCCATTCTAACAGTAGCATATTAGCCTGAAAAGACTGTTATGCATCATCTTTTTTAAGAAAAATCAACCTGTAACCATATATGTGAGTAGTAAAGGCATACGTAACACATGAAAATATACTGAAGACAAATATCTCACATTTAGAGAAGCTCTGCTTCTTCCAATATTCAAGTCCACAAACATTCTGGAAGCTTGCGCACTTTACTGTGCATGCGCACTGCTGAGCTGAAGCATTCACTTCAGTAACAAAAATATTTAAATCCAGTTTACTCAAAATAATTCTGTCTCAGGCCAAAGACGTACATTACTCGCATTACTTGAGTTGAATAAATAATTTAGTGAGACTTGAGTAAAGCATGCAAACCTAATTTAAGTAAGAACAGGTATTGCATTTTAGAGTGAATTAGAAACGAAGATGAAAGAACTATACTGGCAAAAACAGAAGAAAATACATATGTTAACACATTTAATGTATTTTAATGGCACAATAACAACACACACCAGCAAATGTTCACAGAATATCAACAGTGAAAAATATGTTTTTCCGTAACAATCGTCATGCTTTATCTAATGCTTTTAGTTTGAAATAATCATCAAGGAAAAAAAAGAAAGTTCTTTATTTTTCTGTGTAAAATGCTGATGAGTGCTATTCGTAGGCTGGTGAAGCTGCAGATAGTTGTGCCATCAGACACCTGGGTCTGGCCAGATTTGGCCCAACCACCTGAGGGCTCTGGACATTGTTGGAACAGTTGTGGTTCACACATCTCTTCTGTGTTCCATCGAGAACTGGAAAAACACCTGTGGAGAGGCAGGTCATGGTGGTGATCCCAACTTAAAAGAAAAGTATCGAAGAGTGAATTCCAAATATTGAGGGGTCACACTTCTCAGCCTACCTTACAAAATGTACTTCATAGTGTTGCAGTTGTGGCTCTAACCAATTATGGAAGCTTAGAATCAGGAAGAGTGGTGTGGCTTTCATGCTGGCTCTAGACAATCAGAGCAGATTTCTGTCAAAGTGCAATTTGGGGTTTCCACCAGAAAACTAAGGCAGTCCACCAGTTTGTATTGAAAGATGTTAAGTTGTCAGTGAAATATTGAAATATTACTGGGTAATTATGTTACTGGCAGATATTATCAGTGAAATGCTATTTAAATCCACAGCTGTAGAGTCAACAAATCAAAAACATTAAAATAAAATAAATATAAATTTCTTGCACTTCTGTTGAATCCAAAGTAAGTCAGCAGCTCCATAAGGCCCTTCATGGTGTCAGGGGTAGCATACATGATAACATTTTAACACAGACCACAGATATAGAAATTTAACATTTATTGAGAATATCAAAGCTGCTTATTTGATTTAAATGTTTTAGCATAAATAAGTTAAAAATTTTTAAACTGTTTAACATTTAAATTTAAGATTTTAAGGAGCAGGAAATTTTACCTTCTAAACATGCAAAGAACAATCTTCATAATTAGATGGTTTTGTTACCATAGCTACAATCTGATGGTGAGTTAAATCTTTAAATTTGAGTTCTATTTGTTCATAAATACATCTCAGTGACACTGATTGCTGTTAAGGTTGGCCAGTTAAATAAATTAAACTACCCTTCCTCTCCCAGATTTCTCTAAATCTATGTTGAAATGCTGTTAGTAGTGCTGATGTTTTCAGCAGCAAGAGGGGGCCCATGAATCAAATTCTGCTCAAGGCCTCATACAGCCTTGGACCAGCTCTGCATGAGGAGCTAAATCCGCTGCACTGCGCATCTCTCTGCTGGATACAGAGGGACAAATGGGAGCAAACGTGGTGGCTTTTAAACTCAACTCATACCTTGATGAAGAGTTCTCCAAAAAAAGCATGAATCCTCACAAGAGGTTGATATTAATGCCAATAAAGGTGAGCCTGTGTCAAGTTTGAGTGAAAGGAGACGCGCATGATCCATACCACGTTAAACTTCAAAGAGCCACAACAATGTGCAGAAGCCCTGATGGTGTGATTGGTGCGCGCTTTATGCCCTGATCAATGCTTCATCTATAAACCCATTTTCAGTAAAGCTTGGCAACCCACCAGTCTTTTAATACTCTGAGGGAAAACCCTGGAATTGTTGAAAGGAGCATAGTGAGTTGATTGCCCATTTGACGTGTCTCTTTGTACTTTGAGAAAGTTTTGACTGTGACCTGCGAGGTGTGTGGCAAAGGTTGACTTCCAAGGACTATACAGTCCTTATACTTATACAGTCCTTGCATACAAAACAAGAGGTAAGTTTCCAGTTCACCTGCAGTAGAATTAGAAATGTAGTGTGGTTCGGTCATCTGATCAGAAAACCTTCTGGGAAACTTTTTTTGGAGGTTTTCCGGGGCACATCCCACTGGGAGGACACTCCAGGGAAGACATTGCAATTAGGGCTGTTGTAAACAAATATTTTAGTAATCGAGTAGTCTGTCGATTATTCCTACCATTAATCAAGTAATCGGATAAAATAAAAAGATAAAATAAAACATTGGTAAATCTACCATAATAGCAGTATTACTATCGGATATCAACATCAGTCCAATTTTTCACATTTGAGTATCTCTAACAATAACTTTTCTGTAGTTTAGAAAATCAACCTGTAACAACAATAGCTCACATTTTAAGTTAACCTGAAAAAAAGTAGTACAAATATCTGAAATTTTATTCAATTTAATAATAAGGTGGCAGGCTCACAAATATGCTTAGAAAAAATGTCTACACTCCAGCTTTTGGGTTATGTATTAATCTCCAGTCAGTTTAATAAATGAACTCTCACCTTACCCAGACATTTATAGCTTTTGGGTTTACGTTAGCGATGGGACTTGACACCTTCGTTTGTCACACATAGAAACATCTACCAGCTAGGTAAAGTCACGATGTGCTCCGCCACCCATTTGTTTCCACCAGAATGATATGAAATAAATTTTCCGTGTCGTCCGTAAAGCTACACTTGCATTAATCATCTAAGCGCAGCCGCCTGCCGTGTTCAGTTTATTTGCTCACCTGTATAAATAAACCTTCAGCGCTCTTTCCCGCCATTCGCTCTGAACACCGGCCACCAGTCAGCAGCTGTGGGAGGAGAAAAGCTGCCGTACTCCAGGCATTGTGCCAGTCATTTTAAGGATGGTTATTGGTCCCCCGAAAAATGGCAAAGACCCAGACATTGTCCTCAATCAATAAAATCCTCCCAGGCCGAACTTGAAAACTGGACGTTATGCTGCTAATGCTTAGCTTTTGTCAACAACTCAGGCGGAAGTGAGAGTGCTGGGCAACACAAATAATAACCCAGCTGGAACACGGAGCGCTAAATAATAAAACATAATTTAACAAAGCTTTGAGGCAGATAAATTTTCCTCGAGGAATTTTAATAATCGAGGTACTCGAATCACTCGAGGAGTCGTTTCAGCCGTAATTACAATATGGATTATATATCCCTTCTGACTGGAGAATGCCCCTTGGGAGAGGGATGTCTAGGTTTCCATTCTGAACCCGTTACCCAATAGATAGATGGGTAAAATATGAATTTCAGTTAAGTACAATTAAGTATTTAGTTTGGCATAGTAGCACATACAGTATTATTGAAAATCAGAACTCATTTTAAAAGCATGAAAGATTTATTTATCAGAGAGTACATTTGTTGTCATCCTTGTGTTTTTTCTTAAACATAAAAATAATTTATATTTAAATCTGCAGGGTTGATAACTATCAGAAATGGGGCAAAAAACTGATACTGTTGCATCATGTGCACATCATGTTTCAGCTTTGCGTAGAAGGATATGATGAGTGTGGCTGCTTTAAGGTGGTCTGTACATATGTGAATTTCTGTAAGTGAGTGTTTGTCAACGGGAATATTATTGTATGAGTGGAGCTGTCACACAGCAGGCTGGCCCATCTCTCATCATGGCATGATCGTAGGGTCAGCGGGAGAGTGATGGAGGGTGTGGGCGGCTGGATGTCTTGGCTGATATAAAACCCTTTCAGTTGGAGAGTGAACCTGTCACTTAGTGTGTGTTGGCGTGCATGTGCATGTGTTTTAGAATGAGAGAAAAAACACAGATAAGTGGCCGTGTCTGTCAACTAGTCAAGATTGTGATGAGCCGTTCAAATACAGTCTAAAAGGTCAAAGTCAAGAGTCATATAATAGAAGACAGGTTTGTTTAATAACTGAGCTCTGGCTGTTAAAATTTGTGTGGAAACTCCAACACACACACACACATTAGAAAGACTCTAGAATCAGGGACAATATTGTAATTCTGTGCAACAATAATGAGTGTTCTAATTAGGTTGCATCAAGCAAGACATCGTCCCCGCAGTTTTTCCACATTGTTTCTTTTTGTTTTGTGTAGGTAATAGTGTGTGTTTGCAAGATGCATTTGTGCTATGCATTTGTGCTATCCCATATATCTCTGTCTTGCCTTGACTAGCATTTGCTGTAAAGTGGTAGCTTATTACGTGTCCCTGCTGGTCTTTCCCAGCAAAAGGGTATGCATAGAATATTACTGCTTAGGAGCAGCTGAATAGAGGTCACAGCAATGTTGGCCTTTTATGTTTTGTTGGACACAAGGCCATTACTTGCAACTGCATAACAACAGCTACAATTGTTTATGCTTTCTAGTTTTTTTTTTGTGAGAAATGGTGTTAAGTTTTGATGAGTTTACAATTTATATTTATATTGATAACCTTTTAAATGTGTCTGCATTGTTAAACTGGCAAATTAATACTTACACTACCTTAGAATGCAATCAGCGTTTGTGCGGATAAAGGCTGCCAAATGCTCTGGCTTACTTCCCTCTATGTACTTGAGGCAGACATAAAGTACATACATGTACTCCGTGATGCACAGTAAACTGCTGGACTCAAAACAGTGTTCACATCAAACTGTTTTGTATGTGACACCGAGCTGATAAGGTTGGGAGTATGTGCAACCAGTTGAAAAGAAGGACTGGGTGACTGGCACTCTGTGTGCACACTGACAGGAGTAGGGTGGCTGTCCTTTTGGAGGAGAAATGAAGCTCATCAGATTGCGAATATCCATTCGACTTGTGGGAAATGAAGGAATTTCTGACTGGCCTCAACAAAATCAGGAACAAGTCTCCCCAGCAGCATTTTTGACTTATTCACAGATTCTAAAAGTGTGGATTCTAAGCTTTCTAATGATACCAAACACATGAAATAAAAAAAGAGAAGAAGATATGTTGATTAGTCAGAGAAAACAGGTCTTAAAGTTTGACAAGAATTGTTCCCACATCTGACAAGCTACGTGGAGGTGTTGACAAAGGCTGTTCATTTACATTACTTTGCATAAGCCCTGCCTCACAGGAATGCTTGTGTACAGGTGTGCAGGGTTTCCCCAAGAAAACTTGCTAAACCCTGTGGTCAGGGGCAGTCCATCAGTGGCCCACCGTGTTTTTGTATTAGAAAATGTTGACAGGAAATGTAAAAATATTACTGTAAAATTATTTGTTACTGGAAGACATTGTTGACAATACACATATCATATTAAAATACGATTAAAATAAATAAACATTTTTTGCACATCGGTTGTACATTTGTTAAACATAAATGAACTAAGCAGTTGCTTCGGCTCCCCAGAACATCAGGGCCCATATAAATAATATTTTATCACTGACTATACACGTAGAATTTTAACATTTGTCTATTGAGAATGGCAACGCTTTCAGCAGAGATAATTAAAAATAATTTAAATTGTTAAACATTAAAATGTAAGATTTAAAAGAGCTGGCAAGTTTACCTTTTGAAAGTGCAAAGATCAATCTTATTAGTTTGATTGCTTTGTTACCATAGCTTTTACCTGATGCTATGAGTTTAATCTTTGTGTTTGAGCTCTTCGTTCACAAATACATCTCAGCAAATTATAATGATCACTGATGTTTGGCCTATTAAACATAGCCTCCTCTACCAGATTCCATTAACTCTATGTTGAAATGCTGTTAGTATTGTTAATGTGCATAGCAGGAACAGGGGCCCCTAAATCAAATTCTGGTCAATGCGCCATTCTTCCTTGAGCCGGCTGTACATGAAGAGCTAGAAGTGTTATGCTGTATTAACCACCATTACCAAGCATCTTTGTTTATGGGAGAGACATAAAGGGAGATTTAATTTATCTGGCCTTCAGTAGAGACCAAGCTTTTCCGGTTCGTGACTGTTAGCCTCTGTGGCTCTTATTACAAACCTATTTGGTTTAGTAGCCCAGGCTTTATGGGACACATTTTTATGATCTGTTCTGCGGCCACACACTAAGATCTGCCTGACCATAGGAGCAGAGGTAAAAAGGACATTTGATATGGCGCAGTTTGATGCATTGTGGCGCTGTAAATCCCCTACCCCCAAAAAACAGCACGCTGTTTTTTGGGGGTGGGGGTAGTCTCACTCGCCTTGACTACAAGGCGAGTGAGACAGCTAAGCCACCGTGGAAGACAGTGCTTCCACATAGGTAGGAACACATTAGTCAGCGGTATCAAGCAGCACCGCAGACAAAGAGCCAAGCACTGTGAGCGTGTGTGAGATTTAAACTCATACAGCACACATAATTATTTGTTCACATAGACATATTGTCACTGCACTACATGCTCAATGCGCAACTCTAAAAGCACATTTGCGATTCACATTGAGTTTACACAAATGGAACAACCCTGTGTTGGACTTCTGTGCTGGTCACGGACTGTCCATAACAAACACCATGTTCAGGCATAAGGGTACCCATATGTGCAGTTGGCACCAGGACATTCTAGGCCGCAGTTCGATGATCGACTTTGTCATTGTTTCATCGGATCTGCGGCTGTATGTCTTGGACAGTCGGGTGAAGAGAGGTGCGGAGCTGTCCACTGACCACTACCTGGTGGTGAGTTGACTCCGGTGGTGGGGGAGGATGCTGGTCAGACCTGGCAGGCCCAAACATGTTGTGAGTGTCTGCTGGGAACATTTGGCTGAGTCCCCTGTGAGACGGAGCTTTAACTCCCATCTCCGACAGAACTTTGAACATGTTCCGGGGGAGTAAGGGGACATTGAGTCTGCGTGGACCATGTTCCGTGCCTCCATTGTCGAGGCGGATTATCTGAGCTGTGGCCGCAAGGTTGTTGGTGCCTGTCGCGGTGGACACCTTCGGTGAGGGATGCTGTCAGGCTGAAGAAGGAGTCCTATCAGGTCATTTTGGCCTTTGGGACTCCAGAAGCAGCTGATGGGTACCGGCAGGCGAAGCGGCATGCAGCTCGGGTGGTTGCTGAGGCAAAAACTCGGGCATGGGAGGAGTTTGGAGAAGCAATTGTCATGGAAGAAATTACTTTAACAAGAGTCTGGATGAGAAAAAATAAGAAATTTATTAAAACCTTGCAAGGTGAGAACAGAAATACAGAGTCGAAGGGGTCTGTCAAGTCTGCTCTGACCAACCTATAAAAGGTTCTCTGACTTGATTGGACAATAGGTGTAAATCCCTGATTGTTATGTACCAACAATTCTGGGGAGCCCAACACAGATGGTCTGGCCATTTGTCTATTGTTAAGGAAAGGAGGTTGTTCTCTAAAGAGGGCAGATAAGTTCTACATTGGGGAAGTAACAGTCTCCAGGATCAAGGAGCTCCTGCTGTTATATGGCACTGCAAAAGGCTATAGGAGAGCAGCTTGACCAATCTCATGATGAGATTATGCAGACACAATATAAAGCACAAGAGGAGTGAGGGAAGGGCACATTATAAAATGTTCCACTACACCATGGAGAAAGACTTCCGCATGGCTTCAAGGCAATTCTGGTCCACTATCCGGTGTCTCAGGAGGAGGAAGCAGTGAAGCACCAACACTGTTTATAGTGGTGATGGTGTGCTGCTGACCTCGACTCGGGACGTTGTGGGCCGGTAGGCAGAATGCTTCGAAGACCTCCTCAATCCACCAACATGCCTTCCATTGAGGAAGCTGAGCATGGGGACTCTGGGTTGGGCTCTCCAATCACTGAGGATGAGGTCAATGAGGTGGTTAAAAAGCTCCTCGGTCGAAGGGCCCCGGGTGTGTGCTCAGATGACAGGGAGGTCACACTCGTAAGCCTCCCTGGCAAGGTCTATTCAGGGGTCCTGAAGTGGAGGGTCCGTCAGATAGTCAAACCTCGGATTCAGGAAGAGGAGTGTGGTTTTCATCCCCGTGAAGCAGGCGCTGTACCGGTCCGTCGTGGTGAAGAGAGAGCTGAGTCACAAAGCGAAGCTCTCGATTTATTGGTCGATCTACGTTTCTACCCTCATCTATGGTCATGAGCTTTGGTTCATGACCAAAATAACGAGATCGCAGATACAAACGGCCGAAATGGGTTTTCTCCGTAGAGTGTCTGGGCTCTCCCTTAGAGATGGGGTGAGAAGCTCGGTCATCCGGGAGGGACTCAGAGTAGAGCTGCTGCTCCTCCACATCAAGATTAGCCAGTTGAGGTTGCTTGGGCATCTAGTTAGGATGCCTCCTGGACGACTCCCTGGTGAGGTGTTCCGGGCACTTCCCACCGGGAGGAGGCCCGGGGAAGACCCAGGACACGCTGGAGAGACTATGTTACTCAGCTTACCTGGGAACACCTTGGGATTCCCCTGGAGGAGCTGGAACAAGTGGCTGGGGAGAGGGAAGTCTGAGCCTCCCTTCTTAAGCTGCTATCCATTACCAGACCCCAGATAAGTGGAAGAAAATGGATGCATGGATGGATGGATGATGCTTATTTCATCTTGTTGCTGCGTATGCTTGGGTTTCTGGTTATGTTGTATTTGCTTAGGCATGTGGCAGAGTTTGTGGGGTGTTTTATTGAACAAAAACAAGGAATGTCATGTGTTTGTTTTTTTCAGGGTGTCAAAAGGGGTAGGGAGATTGCAAAACCATATCTGCAGATGGTATCCTAATTGTGCGGTTGACTTTATTAAATCATGGTTACCCCCTTGCATGATGTAACCATATTGGTGGTATATTGAAATATGAACCTTTGTTTGTATGACTTTTGTTGACCACAACTGGCCCAACAACTACCATGGAGCCATAGGCCACCTGACAGGATCCCACCACTCTAGGCATGATAGTTTTTTTTCTTCTTTCCTAAAAATCTGTCTCTCAGATATAAGGTATACCAAGTAGACAAATTATAAACCTAAGCGTTCTTTTTTTTTTTGTAATTGGAAAGACTTGAAAAAATTGACATTCGATCAAATACTTATTTTCTCCACTGTAAAAACTGGCTTACATCTTTGAAAGAGAAAGTCTGAAAACCATACGTTGAGAAAAACACCACTTTTAATAAACAAAGGATGTTTGACTGATCCTGAAAGGAACAAAAGACTTCAGTCAGTCTAATCTCTTGAGATGTAGTTTTTTAAGTGCATTGTGATGGACAGAATAAGCACGCTTCAATATACTTGATTGTGTGAAAGTGGCAATGTGTAAACTGAAAGGAGCAGAAGTTTGCAAAAAAAGATTTCTGTTAAAAACTGAAAGCATTACATTGCTAAATAACCTTGGACCGAACCTCAGTCAGATAAAAGATTTCATGTGTTTTGCAGTAGACTTTTTTTCACTCCACAGAGGTCATGCATGACCTCGGAAAACATTTTACACATGAAACATCCTGTTCGAAATGTGAAATGAAAAGGTGAAAAACACATGCAGGGCTAAGTCATTGCAGTCCTATCTTCCCTAACTAAAAAAGACCTGATATTGAGTCATAGCACCAAAGCACTACATAAACTTTTAGCAAAACCACCTCGTCTCCTGGGATCTTTTCAACAGATGCTGCCACACATGGCAGGAATGTCGCAATCACTGTCTGTGCGAGTGCTATAGGAGTAGCTATGTGACAGGGACCATTTACATTCTATTTGTGGAATGGACGAGCTTTAGTTTTGTCTTTTATAACTCAGCTTTAATGACGGTTGGTAAAACACACACACAAACGGAGGGCAGCTCTAACGGTTTTCCCCCATATTTCAACACACAACAGTGCTCGAGCATACAAGAGTCTTCTGCTGTAACCACAGTAACAGTAACAAAGTAACAGGAACATAAAGTAACATAGTTCTATGTATAACACTATCTATCTATCTATCTATCTGTCTGTCTGTCTGTCTGTCTGTCTGTCTGTCTGTCTGTCTGTCTGCCTCTAGAGCCCATCTCTGTAGATCATTGTTCACTGTACTCACATTTGAAGTAAAATGAAGTGACTGTTGATTGTTCTGATGACAAAGTTAATGGGAATGTAGCTATAACCGTATTATACACTCCTTTTATTTATTTATTTGTTTATATCTAGTCATTTTGAACTATCATTCTTAGATATATATATTTCACAAACTTTGTATTTATTACCTAAAATGGAGTAGCTTTCAACAAATACGCAATTTCCCCATTGGGATTAATAAAGTATTTTCTATTCTATTCTGTTCTTAAGTTTCATGCAAAATTGTAAGAGGCATACTATCAAGTTCTTTTCAGGTTTGCTTAACTGTGGGATTCCTAACTTGAAAGGGATAGTCTCTACTGTGAAACTTTTGACTGGAATTCACTCAAAGGGTTAGGGTTAGGGGTTAGGGTTAGGGTTAGTTGATCCATCTTCGTTTTTGAATGATGGTCACCATAGCAATTTACAGCCACTTAGCCTTTTAGCCTTTTGGGTGAAAAACCTCAAAAGAAAAAACACATATATTACATTGTGAAATTAACAAAATAAACATATTGTGAAATAATCACACAGACTTAAACCCCTTTTTAACCAGTTAAATTCAGGACATGATCAACAGTGTTTTGAGCTTACCAGCTGTCCTTCACAGTAGAAAACTTTTGCCCAGTTCTGACATGCTACTAGCATTGTTTGCTCATCTGGCTGTGGTGCTGGTTCAAACAGGAGTGACAGATCAGCCACACCAAAAGTACCTGCACTCTCTGATTGTTAGGAGATTGAGTCCAACTGGTTCTCATTACTAACAGCAGAGGAGCTGCAGAAAGGTGCAGCAGAGGGGTGTGGCTACCTGGCAGTTCACCTGAACACATTCTATTTGCAGGACACAACTAACTGTTAACTCCACAGAAAGAAAGGTGAAAACTGAAGATAAATATAAGAAATATGCAAGAGAAACAATAAAGGAGAGGAGAATACAACCATTAAACATTATTTAGCCCCTCCGGGACGTCAGCTCACAAGGTCTATTTAGTTTCTGCATATTTTCTGTGGTTAATTGTTAACTATTGAATGTAAAGTATAAGAATTTATCCTGATATGGAATTTTGTAGTCATTCTATGTTGTGAGCAGTTCTCATGGGTTGACAATACCAGAATGAACCCTGTTTTAAAATTCTACATTGTGCCAAAGGGGGCGTTTACACGACAATGATCCAACAAAAACTGAATTTTTGTTCCGTTTTTGTTATTACATTTACATGAAAACATTTTAATAACAATCCGTGTTAACGCGGTAACGGTACACATCGAAAACGTATAATGCTCTCGCCACGCCACTAGGTGGTGATAGGTTCTTTGAGACTAAGTGCGCATGTGTTTAAAAAAAAAAAAAGTTCTACTTGATTCACGTTTCCCCATCAGGTACCGTTCCCCCAGATACAGCGGGAAAACACAGTTGAAAAAAAGTGGGATAACTTTGCTGAATAACTGAGCTTTCACAGTGTCCGTAGTTCTCTAGATAAGAGCGCTTAACAAGCGAGTGCTTGTTATGAGGGCTGAACAAGCACACATGTATTTTGCCACCTGGGCTGTGCGAAGCAGTGAGGAGACACTGGGGGAACCGTATCTGATGGGGAAACACAAATTGTAGTAACACCAGCATTGAAGTAGTTTCTTCTTCTGTGGATTGAAGCAGCTATGTTTTGCGTCATACTATCCATGAGCTGGGGATTCTCTGGAAGAAAAGATACGTTTATTCTGTTTACACAACAACGAACACCGGTATGTTTCAGAAACATTGCACTCTGGAACCCATTTTTAATTTGTGCCGTTTTTAGAGAAAACATTCGGTGTTTTCGTGTAAATGTACAGTGCAAACGCAGCAAAACTCGTCCGTTTTCACCCGAAATCGTTGTCGTGTAAACGGGGCCAAAATCCTTGAGAGCGCTACAGTAACAATGCTGGTCAAAACCAGAGCTGACTTGCATGCTTATTTGAATGGTGGTAAAAAAAATAAAAAATATTTAAACTATGTTTACTTTTTTTTTCAGAAGCTGTTTTGTGATATTGTGGTGAATTAGAGACAAACTGGACTCATCACAGAGCACTTTTAAATTCCTGGGTGTGGTGACAGTTTGTTACACCACAAAGTTTTTCATGAAATGGTTTCTTAAGTCTTACTCATTTTCAGTGAATACATAGTCACATAAATTTTGACTTTCTGCTTGCAGGCTTTGCCAATGATACTTTTATTGTGTTTGGCTATTCTGATATACACTGTTGTCCAATTTGAATGCAAATGTAAAATCATCACTCTTCAGCAACTTTTGGCTCCATCTTTAGTTGTCTGGTGCTTGTGTTTTTTATTTGAAATGGAAAATAGAAACATGACAGATTTTTAACCTTCTGTGTTAGGCTTCAGAAATTTACCTTTATATTCAATTTAAGAGAAGTTTAGTCTCCAACACTATGATGGCAGAACTTGAACAAATCTTTACATTGTTGGTTGCTTTGGCTCATTGAGGTTTGCAGATATTAACTCGAAAATAGCAGTGGGACAATCAGGGTAAAGTCTGGACTTTACATGGGCCATTGCAACACTTTAGCCTCTTTCACACGTCACCTCTCAAGCTAGCATGCCTCAGTGTGGCCTCTAAAAATACCAAGGTAGTGGAGAGGTTTCAGTTAATCCACCACTGATATGCCTCTATGCCACCTGTTTGGCATGTGTGACTCACCAAAAGGGAAGAGAGCTGGCTTCACAGGGATGTGTCTTTTGTGTTGATGTACATGCAACTTATGCAGATTTACTGCTGTGTTTGGTTTCATTGTGTTGTTGCATGACCCAGTTTCAGCCAAGTTTCAGCTGGCACACGGATAACCCTATGTTTAACTCAGGAGTCATTTGGTATTAAGGCATCATTACCCCCAACACTGAAGAGGTAGTTGTTGTATTCATAATCTATTGTGAGGCATACATTTGTGCTGGTATGCTTTTTTTTTTTTTTTTTACTTTGGTAGTATGCATTAAATCAAAAAACATTTCCACCTTCATTTTTATTGTCTTAATAAAGTTGCTAAACTCTTGCATTGATGGCATCCATCCATCTTCTAACACCCTTGCATTGGTGGCATATGTTGTTTTAATATTGGATGACTGTGTGCTACAAGATTACACCACTAGCAATTTCAAGAGATAAACTGTTTATAAACCTACTTTACTTTGAGCCAGAGATGGACAATATAATTGATAGTAGATGGTGAAAGTCAATTGGACAAAGAAAATATATTATTGTCTATAAAGCAACTTATACCCACTGTTAGTGGATTATTTTTATGCAGGGTAATCACATTCTTTTGCTGGTGTTGTTCATGTGTTAAATGAAAATATTGCTTGGCAATTTAAATCTTATGCAGATTGTATAAGATTGTATAAATCTTATACAATTGTATAAATCTTATACAATTTATAGGCCTTAAATAGGCCTAAATAGCTAGGCCTATTTAAGGCCTAGCTATTTCAGGCCTTAAATAGCTAGAATTTTTAATATAAAAGTTAAATGTACCTGATGCAAGCTTGCAAAATATAAAAAAGACAAAGAATAATAATTAAATGTGTTTAGAAATGTGTAGTCTATATCAGTGGTGCCCAACCTTTTATCACCGCGGACCGGTCAAGGCTTGGCAATTTTACTGCAGCCTGGAGAAGGGAAGGGGGAGGCATCACATGGCACAATTTTAACATTTTTGGCGCCGATTTTCCCCATATGACAATCTTGGAGCGTTCCGAATTCAAAAGATTGTCACTTGCGATAATAGTAACCGATCCTCCTACTGTAATGTGTGTCACGACTGATCTGGTCCAGTCGGTAGAACGTCGGGACGGCTTGGACATATTCAACATGTTGGATTGATTGGCCTAACCCTAACTCTAACCCTATTGATTTATCATTTTGTTTATCATTGGACTATCTTCCAAAACGGAACATAATTACTGCAATCTAACTGTCTAACATTGGGATCAGGACACAACCAGGGGTTTCAAATTCACAGTTGCAGAGACTTCCTCTGAAATCAAAGTGAATAAATAATAGTGAAAGTAAAATTTATATTATAAATCTTACCAAAGATAAAAACTTAAATGGATGAAATAAATGGATAGAACAGGATCTTGGTAGTTGTTGCTGTTTTAGAGAATGTTCTACTGTTACCTTTTGGGTCAGAAGCAGAATCATTCAGTTCACCTGATGAGTTTGCTGACTTGTGCCAGTTTGAAATATTTCATTCTGACTTTTTTATTTTCAGACTTACTGTTAAATAATAACCCCTTAAAAAACTCCATCCTCACAATAGCTATCTGAGTTCATTTTATTTCTAAGGTATAAGTTTATGCTTCTTCTTACTTAGTTGAGGATGCAGCATCAAGCTGTTATGGCCTAAGTAGTCAGGAAACGCTGCTGTTTATATATTTGTAATTTCCTGCTATATATATTATTTTACTGTCTTGTTTTTCAACCATGTTTAAAGTAGACTAATAAACTGAACAAAGATCACTACACTGTACCTCTATAAATTATAAGCTGCTTCCAAAACCCTCACACTGAAACAAACTGAAGTTTTACAGCTAAAGTAAATCTAGTGATTTTCAGGAGATAAGCTGTCTCTTAATCAGTTAATTAATTAATGTTGAAACATCTCCAGAAAATACCTTTAATTAGACAACTGGTGACATTATGCTCTCAGTTATTTCTTCCGTTGAGAAGTAGTTTAGATGGCTAATAGGGTCAAGTATTCTCTTCTCTCGCTTCAATTCTGCTTTTGGATAATTGTCTGAAAGGCACTTGTTAAAAAAAACCAAACAACAACAAAAACAGAATAACTAACCCAAAAAGAAGACAAATCCATAAACCTTTTGTCTACTGCTAACTTCATTTTGAAATGAAAGAAAAATAAAAAATACAACCAGCCAAAAAAAATTTTCAACCAACTTTAATCACAGTGCCTTATAGGCCTTAATTCAAACAAAAAGTGTAGATTAAACATTTTAAAAATAGGCAAAATAAAGAATGACTAAATTTGTTGTCATTTATTTGGTCTTTACTTCTTGCAAAATGGAAAGCATAAAAAAGGCTTCAAAAGTAATAAAGGTAAACACTCACCTCTCAGCCTTGTTAATTGTTAACTGTTTAAGATATATAAGCTTTCACAAGTGATTAACAAATTGTTAATGCTCCAACTACTCACACTTGCAATCAATTAGCTCATCTGCAAAAATACCTTCGCAGTATTTAAGCTCCTTATAGTCAGTCGCTACTTGCCGGTTTGTCCTGTTCGTCATGTCTCCTCTCCTTGTCCCTTCTGCCTGGCTCCGTCGTGTTTTCTTCATGTCTCTGGTTTGGATTTATAACTCAAAAGATAGCTAGGCATGAAAAAAAACATAAAGCAAAAACCATTAATGTATTTGATGCATTTCACAATAAATACATTTGTGTAATTTTTAAAGATGAAGAAAAGATAGTTAGTTTGTATCAGTTTGATAAAAAACCATGATCCTTTCCTGAACTCATCTTCATTTGTCAAAATAATATTTGTTGACATTTTTGCTATGTTAAAAACCTCAACATGTCTTTGTTTTCAGAAGGCTGCTACAAGTTGTTTTTGTTCCTTTGTTAGGTCACTGAGATCCATCCATCCATTTTCTTCCACTTATCTGGGGTTGGGTCGCGGGGGTAGCAGTTTAAGAAGGGAGGCTCAGACTTCCCTCTCCCCTGCCACTTCTTCCAGCTCTTCCAGGGGAATCCCAAGGTGTCCCAGGCCAGCCGAGAAACATAGTCTCTCCAGGGTGTCCAGGGTCTTCTCCGGGGCCTCCTCCCGGTGGGATGTGCCCAGAACACCTCACCAGGGAGGCATCCAGGAGACATGCTGACCAGATACCCGAGCCACCTCAACTGGTTCCTCTCGATGAGGAGGAGCAGCGGCTCTACTCTGAGTCCCTCCCGGATGACCGAGCTTCTCATCCTATCTCTAAAGGAGAGCCCAGACACCCTACGGAGAAAACCCATTTCGGCCGCTTGTATCTGTGATCTCGTTCTTTTGGTCATGACCCAAAGCAAACCGATCCAGCGAGAGCTGCAGATCACGATCTAATGAAGCCAATAGGACCATATCTTCAGTCTTTTTACAAACTTTCTTTTTACAGAAAATTCTGAAATAAAAAACTGTTAAATTTCGAGAAAACTTCTGAAACAAACCAGAAAATGTCCTGGCAGAAAATTACCAGGACATTTTCTGTCTTTTTTACAGAATTTCCATCAAAATGTTTTCCATAATTTAACAGTTTTTCATTTTAAATTTACCAATATTTCTGTTAACCCAAAACCAAAATTCTGTCGTTTTTAGTCTATATTCACCATATATTAATTATACTGTAAAACATATCAAACTTAATGTATTTAATATATATATATATATATATATATATATATATACTAAATTCTTAGTAGCAACCTTCTGCTCTTTACACAGTTACACAAGGATTTATTTATTTGAAATTATTTTACAATCGCTTAAACATTTTATTTATGTCATAAAATTGTTTAAGCATTGGATGATTTTGGTGATTTTAGCTGGTTGATTATTCATTTCAGTTCAAATTATTTGGTCTACCAGCAAGACAAAACAGTCATTATAAGAATGATTGATGGTGCTCTATTAGTTTAGTCAAAACATTATTTCTCTTTTTTTTTCAGACGAGAACATGTCCGAACAGTCAAATGTTGCTTTCTCATAAGCAAGAAAAAAGTGTAGTAGCCTTCTTCCTTTATTCCAGCTGACTGGCAGTGTGCAGCAAGTTGTGGGGGGAATGGGCAGCGCTGCTCCACACAGCCAGCAAAAACTCCAGTCACTCTGGCACTTCTCTAACTAAATTTCTTTCAACCTTACAAAATGCTATAACTAAAGTTTTCTTTTGCTTTTGTGTCTTTTTAAACCCTTGGTATACCTTGATACCAGTAACCATATGTGTAGTGAGAATGCCAAGCATCTAATCAGACAGTCTGGCAGATGCATTCTTGATAAGAATCACCTGCAAACTCATGTAGGAAACAAACAGGCTGACAGCTGTTTCTGCAGTGAGACACTGATGTTAAAATCCTCAAAATGAGAAAGTAATTTCAAAAATAGAAGAAAGAGCAACTCTTTTGAAAATCCCAATGTAACCTAAGTGATGTATCAGAGCATATTATTTTCTCTGCTTTTGTTTTTTGTCTTTTATTCTGATTTAGACACGGGCTGCTATGATACCCTAATGGTATGC
The DNA here is from genome assembly GCA_903067095.1 of Girardinus metallicus. Classification (NCBI taxonomy): domain Eukaryota; kingdom Metazoa; phylum Chordata; class Actinopteri; order Cyprinodontiformes; family Poeciliidae; genus Girardinus; species Girardinus metallicus. Next base: position 23,268 of record CAEGAE010077883.1, read on the forward strand.
TGACTTGGAGTGAAAATACTATAGATTCATGTTGCTTAAACAATTAAAAAGCAAAACAAAGCTGCTTTGTAGACATGATTCTCTAAGCTTGTTAATTGTAGTTTAAAACTGTGATGCCGTTATAAAAGTCATGAGTTTCATTTCTTTACTATCTACAGCACAGTTGTGTGTATTTTTGGTGACCATAAATATTTCTAAACAGAGAAAAGTGAGTAATTTTCTTTCAGGCAGCTGATCGGCACTGCTGGATTACTACAGCCAAACTACCACAGTTAAATATTTCTTGTTATTTAGTTTTTTCTTGAAAGCGAGCTAAAATTAAGCCGTCCTCTTTTAGCCAGCTGACTGGCAGTGCTCAGCAACACGTGAGGAAGGGTCAGCGCTATACTTCTCTGGTTTCTTAAGTAGATTTTCTTTATATCACGTTAAAAGGACTTTAAACCGTGAGGTGGGAAAGGTGTGTCAGAAATCTTAATGGCTTTCTGACAGCTTGGCAAACTTTGACGTCATTTACCGACCTATTCCTATTTGATTAAAACTTTCTACCTTCCAAGATTTAGTTGTTTTTTTTCCCTCTTTGATTCTTTTCCAGGTTTATACTAGCTATGTAAGAGTTAGAGGAAAGTTGTTCAAAAATTTCTCCCCATCTCCTTTCTACACCGCACAAGAAGAAATCTTTCAAGGGCTCCATTGGTGTTCTGCTCTTTCCTGAATTGCGGTACTCTCGGGTGTGTTTCATAATGGTACTTGGACCGTTGCAGCCTGATGTATCGCACCCGAGGGAGAAACTGCGCTCTGCACCAATCTATCAGTCCCCAGTTTGAGGAAGACAAAATGACACGCTCATACGTCTGCGATTATAGCCCCCTGTCATATTCAGAGTTTGCTTTAATTTGAGGCTATATGGTCTTATTGAGGCGCACCTCAGATGTGATCACACACAAGCTAACGTGGTTTTGCAAATTTCGATTTCCTCGTGCTTTCTCAGGAAACGCTCCGTTAGTCGAATATTTGCTGCTGGATTATTTTATTCTAGTCATTTTTAAGCTGCTGTGTAAACATAAGAATGTAAGCAAAGCCCCTATTAGACCACCAGTTGTCAGTATGCTTTATTTTAGTAGCTCATTGGTATTTACAGCACCCACTTTAGTACATTTATTATTCTAACTGTAATAATGACTATACAAATATTACTAATTTTTCCTAAATTCAATTTCTACATTATACAAAAACTCCATAGCTTTTGGTTTGTCTTAAGTGGGAAGGAGACAAGGTAATTACCCTTGGGGCAATTAGAGAAAGGGGCTGAGGGAGTAGCAAGTCATTTTCTAACCCAAACATCCTGGTCCGAGGGGCCGGAGTGGCTGGAAAGCCTCCCGGAGGCTGCTGGCTGGCTCGCTGGGAGCCGTTCGCAGGGAAGCAGATCAGGGTTTGTTTTCTTTCTCCAGAGGCAGGCCCCTGAAACTTCTGCCAGATGAACAGCACCTGAACGCCAGCAGCTCTCCCGCTGCAGTCGGCAGAGGGAGCGATTCACTGTACTTGGCCGAGCGCGCCCATGTGCATGCAATCCTGCAGACAGCTTCATCGCATTAGCCAGCGCCGAAGATCAGAGAGGAAGCATGTTGCTGGGTGTTATTTTCATGCAGCCTCCGTTGGGCGGTCTGACAGTGTTTGTGTGGCTCTCTAAACATGCACAACCACTACAGTATTGTTGGGCCATTACTTCCAACTTTCGGAACAGTAACAACAAAGAATCCCTGCTAATCCTTGCAGAAAAGTGAACTTTGAAGGCAAACATAGTGCAGTGTTGCGTGACTTTTTGTTTGGTGCATTTCTACCATGTTTTCCCTTTTTGGTAAATTATTCAAAAGAAATTATTCCATTCATTGCAATTTGGATTCAACCACCGATGTGATACCATATATGTTTTAATATTTAGATGATTTAGAGAATGTAAATAGACAAATAATACACGTTTATAAATATATAAAAAAAGTCTCTTTTGCCACATTTATCTAGAAAGAATATTTCATCTTGCAGAATGATAAACAGAAAATCTCTATGAAAGTATAAATTCTGTCATTTCCTACAGCAGATTACAACACTGAGGTAAAATTCTGAGGTATCTGTACAAATGAAACTCGGCAACAAAGAATTATTACATATCTCATTTCTCTTTTACTCTTTGACAGGACAGTCAAAACCTCCACGACTTTTTGTTCACTTTAGAGGTGGATAATATAAGAAGATATAATTTTTTCCTAAAAATTCATTAAAAAATATAACCCTGTCTGACTTAAGTATTTGAAAGGAATAAGTTGTGATTTACTCGTATGATTTTTCAATCATTAAATCCTTCCTTCATTTATTGTATAGGAGCCTTTCTGTGATTGAGAATTGATTTATTTTTATTACGAACAGAAGTCACGTTACGTTGTGTTTGTGAGAGCAAGAGTAGTTGGTGTTGCACAGTTCTGCAGTCAAACAAGATTTTCATTTTGACTATTCAAAGTAAAGACAATATGCTTATATATTAGAACAATTAGCTTGGTTTCCTTAAGAGTGAGCTCAGAAGTTTAACACTGAACCAACAAATTTATATTCTGTCAAAAGTGAACTTTAAAGCATCGGCTGACACCAGACAACAGAGACCCTCCTACCTAAAAGAACTTAAAACACTGGTATAGGATAAAATAGTCATGACTACAAACATAAAATTTACCCAGAAATCCAAAGGACTTAACCAGGTTCTGTTGAAACCATAACACCAAACAGTCTCCCTGAATTTATCTGACAGTCAGGCATAACCTTGCAGAAATGAATGTTCATACATCTGAGTCAGCGAACAGGACGTCAGCTTCTCCTCATACCACAATGCCTCATCAGGGCGCTCATCTTACCCAGCAAACATTATGACATCAAGCAAACATTGCTTTTAAAACTCAAAAAAGGCAACAGGAGCAGCATCATTAACAAGAATAAAAAAAATAAGAATAATTTATCAACAGCAGCATTAGCATTATGCTACTCCAGGCAACACAAGCATCAAATGACCCTCAGCAACGTTCACAACTGATTATCAGCAAAGAACAAATTAAGATAGCAACTGATGAACAGAAAAAGCAAACGATGAAAAAGAGCAAAGGAATATGGTTGCTAAGACTAATAAAATACTAGCAACAGAAAGTGTAGCGTACCCGAATCTGTCAAATCATCTGCATGGTGTGGTCTAAGTTCCCCCCCCCCCAACTGTAGTCATCTCTACCTTCAGTTTTATCTCTAAAGTAATCCAAAACTTTCTCACTTTTTCAGTAGCAGGGGTGACGTTTCCAGCACCTTAAAGACAGTAAGATGGCTAATATTTAGCAGATTGACCAAATATTTATTATTTTTTGCCTAGCAACCATCCATGATTGGTTATTTAGCTGCACTTCAGGGGCGCTGCTAACTAGGATCTCAGAGGAGAAATGGTAGGAGTCTGTCAGGGGAGATTCAATGTTGAATGAGAGTCAGTTGGTGGAAATGTGTAAATATTTCAGATTGCATGTTGGCACACACTGTTAAGACAGGCTTTCATTTAACCCAAAACCTGCCTAGGAATTCACTTTGGGGCCCATTTCCTCAGAAGACCATCACCGATCAGCCACTGACATCTCTTCCTAAATTTTCGATTCTTAATCAATTTCACTGTAAATTTACCTTGTACACTTCAAAGAGAAATATCAAAGTGACAGTGAATCATTTAAAACTGCGATAAGATAAACACACTTGCTTGGCCCTCACATTAGTCTCACATGTGAACTGTAAGAAAATTGTGGTGGTAAGGTTATTTCTTTACATTTCTGAATTGATCAAGCTGCTGTGCTCAAAATATGGCAGAACAAGACCCGAGCTCAAAAATTAGCAACAGAAAAAGTATACTTAACTCCTTCTGATCATGATAAACATTAATGTTAAACTGTGGATAACCTTCTGTTAATTACAACTTGGATCCCATGTAGTAAAAACAACAACAAAAAAAAAACGGACTGAATCTCAATTTTATATGCAAGGGCATTTTCAATTCTTTTAAATTTTTGATTTTGAAACGGTAGGTTAGATAATCAGAGTGAATGTATAGGCATACTCACTCTTGGTAAATGATTATTACAAACATAAGGTTTTAATTCTTTATTCTGAATGATAAGTCAGGCACTCTGCCTAAAGATAGATTTGTAGAGGTTGTGGTACTTGATTCGGTCATCTTGCGTTCAATTCCCGGTCTTGAATCATTTGTGGCATGTTTTCAATTTCTCTTTTCTCACAATTTCCTGTCCATTTACTGTAAAATAAAATCCACAAAAAAAAAAAAAGAGATAGGTGAGCTAAGGTTGTGGCGTCATATTCAAAAAAGCTTTAGGCTGTTAGTTCTACCTAAGGTGGATCAACACAATAGTAAACAAATATTTTGTTTAATATTTAATATCATAATATGCATCTTAATATGTATGTGATTTCTTGGTTTTCTGTTTTTAATGCTTTTACAAAAATCTTAAACTTTTTTCCACATTGTCATGGCATGATATTTGTATGTTTGTTTTTTGAGGAAAGTGATTAATTCTGGACAATTTGGAATAAATCTGTCTCATAACAAAATGTGAAAATGGTGTACCTCTGTGAATACCAATTGGTATCATTTTAAACAAATTGTTCAGACTTAATTTTTCAAATTTGACGCTAAAACATTTATTCACTTTCCTAATATATGCCAATAACAAACTTTCATTCTTATTTTTACGAGGCAAAGTTCCCTTTTGATCTGCAGCAAGAAGCTAAATTAAAATTTATCAAAAGTTGCATAGACTGACCAGCAGTGACACAAAGAGTGTACAGAAACTGTTCCTGTTCATTGGAACGACAAATAGGGAAGCCAAGCTGAGAATGTGGGTTAAAAAAAAGAAGAAATCTGTAAGATATTTGAATGGCAACAGAATAAAAGATGGATGGAGCAAGTAGCCTTGTAGACCTCCTCTGATTCAGACACGGTTTCTGTTTAAGAATCACTCAATAAGCCAAGTCACAGCACTGACAGTATGGACTAAGGAGCCCTTCAGAAGCTTAACAGCTTGTGAGTGATACCCGACAGGAAAGAAACAGACTAGAAAGCTCTACTTGAAGACGCAGGCGGGGACGAAATAGTTGTTTTTTTAATTTAAATAAATCGAGTTGGGGCAAAATGAGCTGACTGAATGATCAACGTTATCTCCTCATTTGTCACTCTGGTGAATCCGGCCTCCTTTGTATTTTTACACGCTCTAAATCTCCATCAGGGCTGCCAAGAGAGAATAGTAGAAGTGTTTGTATTCATGACTGAGTGAGAATTAGTCTTGGCTTTCTGACAAGAATTTCTACGCTGGATCATATCATTTTGAAGGTTTTCGGCAAATTAGCTTGATTAGAACAACGCTCCACTCACACTTCGGCCAGAAGCCTCTTTCACCTACGGTGGTTTTGGTTTTAAACCAAATGCCTCCGACTTAGTTTCGGTAGGCTTAACGTGGAAGAACTGAATGGAAGAAAAAAGCAATTCTAGTGTTCACGTTTCGTTTTGCTTCCTTTGGTTTTGAAGTGGAGCGGAAGGATTGGTAGCGTGGTTTTTATGTCGTTCAGGATTTGTACAGTATTTTATATTTTTTTTCCTGGGATGAGTGAGGCTTGCCATCAGCTTCCTAAAAATAACAAGCTGTGCCTGCCAAACTTCCTACATAATTAGTGGAGTATTTCACACTTTGCAAAACATCAAAATGCAAAATCAGTAAATTAAGCACGGTCTGTGTAGAATGGGGTGGTGACTTTTTAGAGGAGACATGGCTGACATCCAGTGTAGCACATGGTCACTCCTAAAAAAAGCGTAAAAAAAAGAAAAAAAAAGAAAATATACACAAAGCAGCAATGATGGCCATTTTATTTCCTGTTATATGGCTGGCTACAGTTCTACAAGAAATCTGAATTGGAGATCATTTGTTCATATTTATTTATCATATAGCCTTCTATTTTATATTTACAAGCACCCGGATAGTCTTGAGAAGAATGTCTTAAAGTATCTTTTAATGAGCCATGAATGGGATTTCTAAACAGAAGGAATGTTATTGCACTTCCTGGGTGGGTCAGGCAGAATTTTAAAAGCCAATCAAATGTTGAGGATCAAAATGTGTTTGGTTTGGAGTGTAATTTGTATAAAGTTCTCATTTGTGTTGTCTGTGTATGTGAAAAAAAAAAGCTTTGTAGTTCTAAATGAGATTAAGTTCTTCATCCAGACTCGCGCGATTGAGGTCAGGAAAATTCTTGGCCTGCATAATATTGTACACGGATTATAAAGGTTCAATACCAACCTGTTGATTTTCTGCTGGATATACAGAGCTGTTCAAAATCCCCAAAATACGAACCTTTATGTGTCAAAATGTTTTTATTCCCCTTGAGTTCACTAAGATTTTATGATATTTTCGCAAATACACACATAGTGTTTTTGAAAACGCTGCAAAACGTTGTCATTTTTCACAAATTGTTAGATTGCAATCAAATGCCAAAGTATTGCATTGGATTTTGTGTAAAGGGTATTTGTATTCAGCTCCCTTTACTCTGATGCCCCCAAATAAAACCTACCTAAAGACTACCTGTGTGTATTTCAATGTCATTATAAAAAGAGCTATTCTGTGACAACCTTAGAGGTTTGTTGCAGATAAAAGGAAAACAAACATTAGTGAACTGTATTATGAAGACCAAGGAACACAGCAGGCAGGTTAGAAATAGGATTGTGAAGAAGTTTTTAAACGAGGTTTGATTTTATACAATGTTCAAAGCTTTTAAAATCTCACACTGTTAAATCTATCTGAAGCTGGAAACGGTATGTCACAATGTCACATCTACCAAGACATGACCATACTAGGCAATAAGAGTTTTAATCAAGGTAGCAAACAAGAGACCCACTGTCACTCTGAAGGGACATCAGAGATCGACAGCCCAGGCGGGACAATCTGTTATCAGGACAACTATTAGTTGTGAACTCCACTCACCTGATCTTTATGGAGGAGTGACAGTAAGGAAGGCATTGTTTAAAGAAATGCGTGTCTCCTACAGTTTCCATAAAGTCATGTAGAGGACATGCGAGGACAGAACACAATGTTTAGAAGAAAATATTCTGGTTGGGACCAAAATTAAACTTTTTAACCTACACGCAGAAAACTGACATGCACATCACCCTGAACAAAACATCCCTATGATGAAACATGGTTGTGGCAGCATCATGCTGGAGGACTTTTCCTCAGAAAGGTTACAATCAGGAGCCAAATACAGGGCTTAGAAAATAACCCATTAGAGGCTGGAAAAGACTGTTACAAGTTCAGCTTTCTGTAGAACAACAACCCTAAGCATGCAACCAGAGCTGTGATGAAATGGGTTAGTTTGAAGCATATGTGCTAGGAGAACCCAGTCAAAGTCCAGTAGCAAGACATAAAATTGGTAGTTCAGTCACTTTCTGTCCAAGCTGAGTTTAAGCTATTTTACAAAAAAGAACTTTAGTCTCTATGAACTTTTAAATCAGATAGAGTACCCTCTTTACCCCAAAAAAAAAAAAAAACTCCAGCTGTAAATGGAACAAAAAGTGATTCAATTGACTCACAAATGGTCAATCCAAATAAAAGCCACAAAATCAGCATCAAAGTTGTAGTTGTTACATGACAAAATGTGAAAAAGTTGAAAGGATATGAATATTTTGATGCACAACTTAATACACGGGTTCTGATCACTACACCTTCACCCCCCCGCCTCACCCACCCACTCCCAGCCCTGAGTCATCAGGGCCAAGCCATCAGAGGGAACTGTCACCATGTCCATTGTTGCACTCTGGAGAGTTGAACTTGACTAAAACATATGTCTTCAATTTTAATAGCTCTCCATTCTCCCCCCCACACCCCCACAGATGGCCCGAGGGGGGGAGGGGTTGCCTGAGAAGCTGCGTTTCATGTAAGAATAATTTGCGCTAAGTAGCTGGGCGATCTGTTTGTTACGCTAGAGCTGACAGTTTGTTTATGTTTCTTGAGGAGTATGATGGATGGAGCAGGAGTTGATGCTAATTAGACTAAATTGTTGCGAGAAATGCTGAGGGTCTGCGCTGCACCGCTAAGGCCAGTTTCCATTGTTCCTGCGTCTTCGCATTCTGGACGTAATTGAATGGAGCTTGGGCCCATTCATCACAGCAGCGAGTGTCTCGAGCAGGAACCAAACGGCTCGACCTGGATGGAGTAGTTTGAGGAGAGGGATGTGACTGTAGGGCGGGGAGAAGACCACCGCAGTGAAAAAAGTGTCACTTTCTTTCCCCCTATTCAATTAAATGAGACACAACCTGATTCCAACCGGCCATGAAATTATGTTTACTCATGAGGAATCTGAAGGTTTTACCCTTTGCAGCTTGACATATTTGGTCAGTGGTAAGAGAAAAAGAAAAAGACATTAGGAAAAGTGGCATTGCCTATTTTACAGTGATGATGCTTGTTGTATCTTATAGTTTATGTTGCATTTTGTGCATAGAAACAAATAAGTAAACAAACTTGGAAAACAATTTTTCACATACTTTACACTTTTTTTCTCATGGTCTGAGATTATGCTTAAGTTAATTTTTCAGGATTTACTTATTTTTATTTTTAATGGTATATCTGAGTCAGGTTTGTAGACCAACTTGCACCTATTCCATTCTGGCCATAATTTTCAATGGGCCACTTCAAGACATTGACTGTGTTGTCCTTAAGCTGCTAGGTTACCAATTTGGTCTACCTGGACTACGTAACTTTGCTTATTGTTCTCTTGTAAGACCCATTTGTGTTCAGGCTTCAAGTTCCTGCCTGATGTATTCAGATGTTGCTTCAATATTTCTACATGTTGTTTTTTGACCTTAAGCAGTTCACAGCTCCTCCAGGGCTGCAACATATACATTGGGGGCAGCACTCCATCTAAGCAGTAACGGAAGCATTGAGCAGATTCTGCAGAGAAGTTACGTCAACACAGTTAGTCTAAAACTTGTCTGGGAAGAGTTGTAGCTGTAGAGTTGTTATATTAAAATTATTTGAATTGTAAATTAGATGTTTTGATTTGGGAAACAAAACAAAACATGTCTGTCTCATAAACGCTTAATTGTGCATCCGGAACGGGTGGCTGGTACATCTTTCCCAAAATTAAGTGTTGTTTTAGTCTGTATGTAATCTGCAAATGTATGTATTCATTTATGGCAAAACCTACAACAAACGGAAAACTTCATAGATGAAAATCTTTGAACAGCATAAAATATAGTCCTTAGTGTTTCATCTGCTTTTTGCGCATCTGCAACATTAGCACTGTCTCTTTTTCCCTATAAAATTTACTGTAAAGGACAGAAATCACTGTACACTTTGAAGAACAGACACTTACTGTCAACAAAATAATGTATATGGCCTATGCTATAGTTTTCCATGACACCTACATAAAAATAGGTGTGATTTTTAATTCCTGCTCAAAATGGGACCCCATTACCACTTGGCAGTGATTGGAGGATGCTGACCTCAAATCACAGATTGTACACCAAATGCAGCTATTGAAAGTTGAGTCTAGACTCAGGTACCAATAATTTGAACACTGGCGTGTTCAAATTGGGGTCAGAGCAAGACATTTCTATCTGTTTGCCAAGTATTGTATTGACTACGCAAGATCTGGGCTGTCATAGTGGACAATACATGTGTAGAAATGTTGTTATATTGTGCTACTTTAACCACTATTTCATATGTTTTGTGCATTAATTTGTCTCTCTTGAGAAATGTTCACCATTCATGTAAAGAACAAGAACCAGCTCACAGTACCACAGTGTATTTTTAATGACCAGCAGGACTGTAACAATACGCTCAGACAACACTTACAATTTCAAACAGATCTTAGTCCTGTGCTGTACTCTGTGTTCTCATAATGTAAGGTTTGCTTCCACATCTGTGCAGTGCCTTCTTTGTGAAATTGCATGTTTTACCAAAGTAATTCTGTGTACACAAAACTTTCATGTCTCTACTGTATATTGGTTTTTCTGTCTTGTTTATTTTTGTTTCATTTGCTGTTCTTTTTGTTTTGTTTTTTCATCTGGAAAAATATTTTGAGAAAGAATGGAAGTAAATTAGATTACTACACAGTTAGACTTGTAAGTCCTGCCTGCAATGCTTTAAACATCCCTTGGCCCCGGTAGGTACACGCAATTGTGCATTAACTAACTTCTCCACTCCTTTGCCCCCCTCTTTCATACAGTTGATGAAAAACATTTCCACCATGTAGCTTTACAAGAACAGTGTAATTTCTGACATTGGAGCCAAGTAAACATATGTGTTGGACCTCATAGTCACTACCAGGCTTGATGAGATATTGACAGTACAACACTGCTGTGTCCTCTCAACACGTTTGCTGTTTTCACTCTCACCCTTTTACTTCCTCTTCTAAGAAACATATCTAAAACTTCATCTGCAAGTCATTAACTCCTAAACACAGCAAGCACAACAATACTGCAAACTGTATGGCGTTGTCACAGTTGGATGTAACATAGAACAGAGCTCAGCTGAGCAGACCGGACCCTCCACATGGTCGGCCATATATGGGGTTGACAATGATCTACCTTCCTCATGTTTAACTGGATGTAAACGTGAATTCCCTCCAAAGTTCCACATTGTAAACAAATAACAATTGGTTTTTAATATCCCGAATCTCTCATGAAAAGGCAAAACTTTATTTTGATGAGAGACATATGCCACTGAAGAGCCCTTCTGTGTAAGCTTTCAAGCAACAGAACTCACTGAAAATGAATTTTAGTGTTTACATGAGCAACGCTGAGACAAACCTTAGAATAGATACAGAGTCAAGGTGATGGGAGATTGAGCAAAGGGCTACATGACTGACCTCTACTCCTTAAAGCTCCACTGGCATAAAAAAGGCTCATCATGAAAGCTATTGATCTGTAAACAAAAACAACACCAAAAGTAGACGTTGTGCTGTGTTTGCAGTGTAAAATATTATTTCTTAACTTCCTGAATGGGGCAATTTTTAAACTCAGAGAAGCATCGGTAAGAAGTTTGCTGTGATGTTCTGATCTATTTTTATTGTAAGACTGTGATTTAATTCTGATTTGTCTACATGAGCTTTAAAATAGGATGTAAGAACCGCTTTCAAAATGTTTTTCTTCTCTCTCATACCATAAGAAAACAGTAATTCATATTATGAAAAGAGGAAACCAACAGTCATTGGGTTTTATTGCCATTTCAAAATAAAAGATCCGACATTTTACACCTTCATTTGGATTTTGTATCCGTAACGCAGTTAGCATTTCCATAGTTTAAGAGCTTTTATTCAGACTGGTGACTCATTTGACTTTTCAACTTTGAACGTGAAAATTCAAATACCTACAGCATGAATCGAGTGTGTCATAAATACACTTTTTTTTTTTATCTCCTTTTTGCCTGGTGATCAGAACACACAAAAATGTGCAAGGTGGCCTAAGATGGAATCCTGCCTGGAAAGTAAATAAATCAATGTGAACATGGCAGAAACATCTCCAAAAAGGAAAAGGCCTTAGCAGGCTTCAACAATAGCTCCTATAAGAGCTACAAGATGTAATGAATCTATTGAATTTTTGAAAACAATACATTTTCTTTTATATCTTTTGATGTCTTAGTTCTGATCAATATTTTCATAGTAGTTTTATGTATGCTGTAATAAACCTTTTTTTATTATTATTTTGCACTGCTTTGTCCTTTAACTGTATGCTATTCTTCTGAAAGGCAAATTTCTCAATTATCCATTGATATTGTGCTGCAACTTGTTACAAGAAGCAGTCAGTTGCATGTAAGGGCAAACAGAATTTCACTTTAAAGATGGAAACTTTTTCCAAGTCAGTAAGAATAAGTGACAGCTGTGGGTTTTGTATAAACAAAGCAAAATCTCTGACTCGGATGGGGCATAAAAAGGCCAGCCAACCTGATGAAAGTTCTGCTCAGTTAGTTTGAGTCCCAAACTGTCAGATCAGGGAGCCTGGTTTCCTGTCTTGTTAAGCAGACATGTCTGTATGTTTCTTTTTGCTTTGTTTTGTTTGTTTGATGGACTGTGATGGATCAAGGCTCGTCTGATTGTACATAGGGTTATTTGCTCGCACTTTTTCTCCTCCTTAATCGTTCACATGTCAGTGGGAAACGAGGCTGAGGAGAGACTGAAACTGAACCCTGACATTTAGTTTGAAATAAATGAGAAACTTTGCTGTGACAGTGAAGGATCCCTTTGTATCTGCACTGGAAGTAACTGAACATTACTTTTCTTTTTTTTTTCATATTTGGCACATTGGCTTGCATATGGAGAAAACACAAACAAACAATGAAATGGAGAAGTGCATTACCAGTGCAAAGTTTTTTAAGCAATGTCATAGTGATTTAAGGATTTGATTTTCCTAAAGCTTTATGGAAAATTAAATGTTTAGGATTTTCTGAAGCAACATTGGCCCGCGTGTGGATGTGTTGTATATGCATCTTATATTTTTTTTAAGTTTATGATTTTAAAATAGATGTTTAGCAGTTCAGTAATTGGAGGTTTAAGAGACAAATAACATAAATTGAGAATTTGTTTTGTAAATGCATAGATCCTATTGTATCCACAACTTTTTAAATACCTTTACTGTACTATGGCCAAAAAAAAAAAAAAAAAAAAAAGTCAAACTGTATGGGTGGGATGTGAGTTAAGGATTTGGAGCATGGGGGGCAGAATGAGGGGATAGAGAGAGGAAGCGAGTTAGCCTCGGATGGGCGAGAGTGAAACCTGAGCATGATTGAGTTAGGGGAAAGGAGACAGGAGCCCCGAGGCTGCCAGTCAGATGCTGTGTGTGTGTATATACGCTGCTCTTGTCATGCTGCCCTGTTAGCATGGGGAGATTGTGATGGAGTTATCTGGCTTGGCCCTAAAAACTGCTTGTCATCTTGTGTATACACAAGGAGGTAGCGTTAGTCTGTGTGTATGCTTGTACGGTGCCAGCAACATTACTCACCGGCCTTTTGGGACACCAGCAAAGCCTCGCCTGGTTCCTTTCCCTTTCAGTGGAAATGTACTCATTGCATCCTCTTAACTCTCAGAAGATGAAGGTTATACAAACAGACATGGAAATTAGGTATTAGAGGGTTAAACTATTACCTTTCTTGTGGGATTCATCTTCACCTGCTTTTCAAATGTGCTGTGAAACAGCTGGAAACATTGCCACGCATAAAGGCAAGCAGCATTACCGAACCATAATGTCATTTTTGTTGCCATTAAAATTAAGCTTTATACCTTTTCCACTGTGTGAGATATTGTATAAACTGTGGGGGGAAAAAAAAAAAAAAGTCCCGAACTGAACACAGTATGGAGCCCCTGCTTCACACTGCAGCGGCACTAAGCAAAAGCAGATGTTATAAAGTTTACAGAAATCAGAACATTATTTTCCTGTTTCCATTGCATTCTTCTAAACACTTAGTGAACAAGCTTTGAAGTCACCCAAGAAATCTCGTCTGCGGGAGAAATGATAGGATCTCCTGGAGCAATGGAAGCTATTGTGGAGAGGTGGGGAGGGCAGCGGAGGTGGCTAGAAGTCTGGGGGATTTGTAGGAGCCTTAAAAAGGGCGGCGGGTTGATTAAGAATAAGAGGTGCTTCTATTGTGTTGATTCTACTTTCTCATCTGATTTAAGCTTCTGAATGGGTTTGGTCTGCACATCTTGATCTTTTTTGCCAAGATTTATTCCACAGACCTGATGTGATCTGGGATGTAGGCATGAGATAAGATGTGTTTAGGCAGGTCTGCTGTGGGTCTGATCATAACATCAGATAAATCCTAACTGTGTTAGCTGGCCTCGCTGCAGGCTGTGTGCAGGGTCGACACGAGCCCACATTAGGCCTCTGTAATCTGTAGGAAACAACCAACCAGACTAGCTACAGAGCCTCCAATGGTATCCAGACCCATTGAATTTTTTCTCTATGTTTGCTCGCACTTTGTCACATTACCACCACAAACTTTAAAGTTTACAAGGTAGACAAAGACAAAGATGTGCATATATGTGAAGGTGGTTGAAATATATAGAGGCACCGTTTTCTTTGCAGAACGCCATAAGTCAGATTTGATTGGTAACCTTAATTTTCCAATCTCATTGAGATAAGCAGACTAATCTGCACATAAAAGTGCCAATCTCATTGAGATTTGAAAATTATTTGAGTTTAGGCCTGGACTCTGACTGGACAGCTTTAACAAGTCATATGCTTGATCCAGCTGTAAGGTTAGGGACCTTGTCCTGCTGGAAGGTGAATCTCAGCCACTAACAGATTTTCTTCCAGAATCTAATTTTGAGTTGGTCTCTCACATACAATGACAGTAGAATGTATTTAAAAGCTTCTCGATGTAATGATCCTGCTACTACCAAATTTTGTAATTCCGTGTTTTGTGTTATTTGCAGTGTTCTGCCATACATAGTGTTTTGCATGAAGGCAAAATTCCTATTTTGGTCTCGTATCACATTCTGCTTCCTTTGCTTTCTGTCAACAATGGCTTACATGTTGGCACTCTTCCGTGGAGGCAGGATTTAGTTTGTGCACAACACAATAGTTGTCTTGTCTGCAGATTCTTCTACCCGAGTTTGGTGATATCTGCATCTCCTCCAGAGTTACTATGAGTCTCTTGGCTGGTTATACGATTATTTCTCTTCTGACCAAACTTTTTGTCTAGGTGGGCGGTCATGTCATAGTGAGTTTGCAGCTGGCCTATTTTCTTTCTATTTATTTGAATTTAGCTTATTAGCCATTAACACCAACTCACAATAAAAGCACTTTACCAAAAAAAAAGAAAATCATTTCAGTTCAGTCACACATACTTTCCAGTTGATCCTAGTTATCTTAAAAAGTCCAACGATGAAGGAAACCCAGTAGACAACATCAAGTCACTGACTTGCAGCATTCATTACGTTTATTTTTGGTTGATGAGTTGAAGTGTCCTCTGTAAGAACAATGACTTGCACTGGATTGTATTCAGGGGAATCAAAGTAAAGAGGGGCTAAATAAAAATGCACTCAGTGTTCACTTGTTAAAAAAAAGAAGCTTAGACAACCATTTATCCAATTGCACAGTAAATCAAATTATGCACCCTATGTGTACTGAATGATATAATGTTAAAATACAAGAATGTTTGTGGCTTAACTGTGACAATATATAAAAAAAATATAAAGGGTATGAATACTTTTGAAAGGCACTTTATGCCTTGTAAATTTCAACTCTCCATGGAAGTGCCTCATTTTCCATTTGCCGTGCACCAATCATTCATTAGTACATCTTTAGGGGTCGGAACCTGTTTTTCCTTAAATGTTCTCAAATAACTGAACACTTCTGTTGCTGTTAATGCGAAACGTGTGTACTCATCAAAGTGGTGTGCAACATTGTTCCTTACACCACATTCTAACTAGATGCAACTCTGAAAGAGAGAAGCAATGAAGCAGTAATGCAGCAAGGTTTCAATAAAGAGTGTGACTTGTAAGATGGCCACATCTGCTGCGCATTAGAGTTCAAGCACGCTCTCACAGGTTAACTAATTCTTTATGTTACCTTGACTGACTGAGTCCCCTGAGAAGCAAATGTGCTCCGATGTGAGGCACAATGAGGAGCTTTATCATTTTAAGATGCATTGGACTTCAATGTCACTATCACTCGGTTTTGATTTAACTGTGCAAATCACCCTTGTTACCATGTATTAGGAGCATAGGAAAATACAAATACCTTGTCCCTCTCTGGTACTGTTCCAAGCAACTCTGCTTCCTTTCAACCCTTGTTGTGCTCTAATACAATGTGGCATATGAATCATGCACACAATGCATGTCTTCATTCGTACTTCATAGAGACAGGACCTCACAGGGCAGGCACTTTAGCATTTCCTGCATTCTCATCTTCAAGGCTTAGCAAAGACGTGCATTCCTTTTCTCTTCACATAATTCAATAGAGAGTTTGACAATCACAATTAGGCTAAAGTCAGAGTACCCTGGCAGCTTTCCTTTGGTTATATGGAATTACAAAACTATGCCCATTTGCCCATCCATATGCGGTGGGTCTCAAGCGGTGATGCATCTGTGTTGGGTTTGACCCATAAGACCCCCACCCTCTGCTAAACAAATGCCTACAGAGAGCACTGGAAGATGGCCAGATTAGATTGCCACTGAAGACCCTTGGGAACTTTTCTACGGGCTTGGAGGGTTACAAAATTTCCTAGAGTGTCTGAGTAAGTAACGCATCTCCTTTAATGTGTGATGGAAAAGGTGGTTGTACGCGCAAAAAGCTAGCTTGCAGGTATTTCAATCGGTGAGACCTTTTTTTTCACCCCGATTGTTGGCCTTTTTCTTCTCCACACACTCCTTCGTTTTCATTGGCTGCACAGTTGATGATTCTGCAACGCTGGAAAACGACTGGTGTGATTTTTACAGGAGGACAGGGAACACGGGTCATAAAACTCACCTCCTTTACTTTCCACAACCAAAAGAAAAATGCCCCCTCCCCTTCACCTTCCCGGTCAAAGCCGTCTGTAGAAAGTCTGCGACGTACAAGAAGCAGAGATGTAAACTACCACCCTCGTCGAGGAGGTCTCACGTCAGACTCAGGAAAAACTCGCAGACAAAGTTGTGACATGATGTCACGATCTAAATATTTTTCTGTGATTTTTAGTCACTTTTGCGAGCTCACTGGCAGTGAAGGGGATCCTGTGGGACTTTGGAACAACAAGCAGCCATCCTGGTCTGAGGACTCCTGGGAGAAGGAGAACCCACAGCATTCCTCCCCTCGATGCAAACTGCCTCTCCCAGACAGACGGGGAGCCCATCCCTCTTTTTGCCCTCAGGAACCTCTATTTCTAAATTCAGGTGGTTGCTACAGTGAGTGGATGCTGTCAAAGCGTAGCAAAAAACAGCCATCCGTTTGCTCCAGATAGCGTTTTTTGACCACAACTTTAATAAAAACTTGTAACCCTCTACGTGTATTCACACATAGTAGACATTCCCATTGTCTTGACCTTTCTCGTAGGTCAAACTGACCATTGGGGATTGCAGATGTGTGTGCATGTGTAGGTCAGATGGCTGCAGCAGGAAATCTCTTCCGCTGCGTGCTGTTTTGGGGTGTGAAGGCGGGGAAAACATGGGGTGAAAGATGGTCCTGCAGGACCCGAGTCAAGCCATGAAAGTTTAAGTAAATACGAAGAGAGGGGAATAACACTGGTGGTCCGGGGTCCCCCCCTAATTTCTCAGCTGATGTTTTCCTTCTCCTCTGCCCTTGTTTGGACAACAGTGTGCGGTGCCGTATGATGACCCTGTGACCCAGTCTTCAGCTTTGCTTTCTTTAAGAACAAACTACTGTATTTTCAGTGTGCTGGTTAGAGTTCTTCCTGATTTCATGGGGTCACTCGTGTCTAAATTTAGGTAGACAAACTTAAAGAGGCAGGACCACTCACATTCGTAAACATTCTACTATCCATAGAGTTAATCCAATGTAAACATTTTATAATGGCTTGATCTAACACCATAATGTTAGATCAAGACATTTTTTGTCACACACATTGCAAACCATGTTTCCCTTTTTGTGCTTATGTCATGTAATCACAACTGTATGTCAAATATTTATCCCCTCTTTGGTTTATTTTTCCACCTTGGTCTATTTTTCTCAGCTCTGAAAACTGCATCATCAGCATCTGAAATAATTTTTCATACCCAGTGCATTGACACTCTAATTGCTTTTATGTGTAACTACAAGCAGACCAATCTGCACGTAAAAAGTGCCAACACAGATTTGTGGGATTGTCGTATGCTTGGGTTTATACTTGCAATGCCTTGCCCAAAGTGTTCATACACCTTGAACATTTTCCACGTGTCACATTGCTACAACAAACTTTAACACCTTTTAGAGGAAATTTGTGTTATAAACACAAAGTAATGAATAAATAAGTGAGCAAAACAAAAAATGTATACATGGCTTTCTAAAAACTGCTAGATGAACTTGCATTCAGTCTCCTCAGTCAATACTTTGTAAAAGCACCTTTCACCCCAGTTACTGCTGTGTGTCTTTGCTAGAGACTAAATGTGTGGCCTTATTTGCAAAATGGCTCTAGCTCAGATTGGATGGAGAACATCTGTGAACAGTAATACTCAAACTCCTACTCAGTTGGATTTAAGCCTGGAATTTGACTGGACCTTTCTAACATATGGCTATTCTTTGATTTGACCCATTTAATTTCTTCCAAGATTTTTATTCTAACATCTGTATTTAGAGTGTGTGTGTGCATGGGTGTTCGTCCTGTTTGTCTCTGTGTTGCCCTGCGACAGACTGGTGACCTGTCCAGGGTGCACCCCGCCTCTCACCCGGAATGTGGCTGGAGATAGGCACAAGCACCTCCCGACCCCACTAAGGGACAAGGGTGTAATGAAAATGGATGGATGGAATCTGTATTTAGTTCCAGTTCATGATACTTCCAACACCGTGTATTACTATGCTCAGACTTAGAGTAAATTACTCATGGGTAATCTCTATTTACTAAATAGGTTCTAAGGGGGATTTGTTGGGTTTTACTGAGATATCTGAGTCAATGGGGCTTAATGCAAATACATGCTATGCATTTTTAAAAGCATACATTTTTCCTTTCCACTCCACAATTGTGCACTGCACTACTTTGCGTTAATTTCAAAAATACAATCGAAATAAAAACAATAAAATATTTGGCTGCATTGTGGAAAATTTCAATGGTATGAATACTTTTACAAAACATTGCCATTTCAGTGCTTGTCACATCTATGTTACAATTTCAATGTAGACCTTTACAGTCAGTGATTTGTGAAGTTGCTCTGAAAATGTCTTACATTTTTGTGGCTTGTCGGGAACGGGAGGTTTGCTGCAATCTGGATGTATGGGTTTAGTGAGAAAGCGCTACTATTATTAGCAACTCTTTCCATTTGTTTGTTACTAAAATGTATAGATTTGTTTTCCCACTGCTACCAGCAGCAAGACGGACGCACAGTCTGGTGTAGGGATGGAGTCACTGAGAGATGAGAGCGTATTCCTACATAGAGTGATGAATCACAAGCTGAACTGTTAGTCATGGGAAATGTTTCAGTGTTCCCCATAATTTGTTCAAAGGGATAGTTGAAGCTTCTTTCATTCTGATGACAATTTAATTTCAAACACCTTGGTGAGAAAAAAGGGAGCATAAAATGCCAGAAAAAGCACATTTTACTATACAACTTTGAATTATTTGTAATAATCCTGATAGTGGAAGCTTTTGTCAAAACAAAAAAAAAAAAAAGCCATACACATATGTTTAAACATGCGTCCACAATTACTTGCATCCCCAATAAAAAAGCATGAAAGGTTCAAAATAAATTTTGATTTATTGCTGTAAGTTATAGACAAAAAAAGCAACCTTTATTTTGAGTTTATATTTTTTTTGTGATTAAAATCACCAGTGTTACTATTATTAGCAACTCTTTCCATTTGTTTGTTACTAAAATGTATAGTTTTTAATTAGCAATCCTACAAGTATATAAAACCCATTTCTCTGAGTTCAGAGAAATGGACTCAGAGAAAGTCACCGATAAAAGATAAAAACATTTTGGACTCTTTAATTAGTATGAAACAACAGATGTGCAAAAAATTAATATTTATTTTAATTGTATTTTTTTATGTTTACCTTTTTTAAGACTTTATAATTGGTGTTTAGATATTGTTACTAATGCCTTCTAATAACACAAAATTACCTAGCGATATTTTCAGATTCTTTGTCAACTTTAAACATTTTATAACTCAAAAGCATAATGTGGCGCTGGATGAAGCGATTTGAACTTCCTTGCTCTACAGTGAACCTATGTAAGTTCTAGCCTGCTTTCTGTGTTCATAACTGACAGGAGTTGCATAAAGTGTGGTATTCTGCTACAGTAGCTCATTAGATTCAAGGTTTGGCATGTTATATCAGAGTTTATAAGTCCTACATACATTGTTTGTAGTGTCTAATCATCTAGAACCAGTCTGCCCATTCTCCTGTAACTTCTAATATCAACAGGACATTTTAACTGGTTATTTTCTCCATTTTCATACCAATCTCTGCATATTTTAAAAATGCATATGTTTTAGCCTGTTGCTTCGTGCTTTCTCGCTTTGAAGGGTTGCAGGAAGCGTACTACATAGAATAAAAGTAACCATGCTGTATTCTGTTACAACATTTAGAGATGTGAATTTGAATGGCACCATCTGTTAGATCGCTCAGCTGTTTTTAGGATGCTTGTGGTAATTCATAGGTCTTTCCAGGGATGAAACTATTTTGGCTCAGACGGTCGCGTTGCATTCTGTCTGCTGCAGCTCCCAATATTAAAATTCATCACTGGACTTGTGAAACTTTGTGTCTGTATGGAAATTCTCAATTTAGCAGGTGTTCACAGCTTGTTGGATCTTTCCCACCATGATTAAATTGGCATGTTTTCAATTATGTTTGGGTTTTTTTTTGGCTCCTCATGGTTTAGAGGTTCTGTTCGTATTCGTTTCTCTTTTCATCTGCTTCTGAGTCGAGTATAATTACCGTCTTTGCTATGAAACCAAACCTTAATTCATAATGATAGGGATGTCTGAGAAAATGGGTGTACTAACAAAATATGATTTTTACACACAAAATAAGAAGGATTTTGCAATAATAAACCAAATGCTCATTCAGATTTTTGAAGTGCAGAGATTTTATGCTTTACTGCAAAGGTGGAAAATTAATGTGTAATAAAAAAAATTCAAGGAAGGAATTTTTGATTTTGCATTCCCTCTAACTTATTGAAGTAGTTTAACATAATTTCTTTCTGGTTTTCAAAGGTCAAAGAAAGTTTTGAAGGCTAAAAAAAAAAAACAACAACCCAGATTTAACTTTTCTCATTTTTTTTCTTAAGAGAGCCGCAAATCAAAATATGAGTCACTAGGTCCGAAAATCTGTCAGAATGCAGCATGTTTAGTAGAAATTCAGATGGAAATTTGGGTAGGGTAACTGTTCTGCCTGTCCACAAGTAACAAATCAAAAAGGAAGAAAATCTGACCGGTTTTGAACTCACCCAAGTTTCAGGGTGTTCCCCAATACAGCGACGATTCTCCCATCTCTATGGCGGCGGCCCTGAGACCTCAGCTCTAAATCTGATGGGTGGATGTAAGAGGAGATGCATGGCAGAATAACAGAATGTGGATTTTGTTCACCCCTTGGCTGCAGTAAAAATCTCAGAGAATTACAGAGTGAGAGACAGTTTAACACAGAGTCGTAAATATGTCTTTGGAACATTTTTACTTTTTCCCTTCCTCTACACTTCTCCTGTGACATCTCTGTTACTGTGCTGCATTGATACTGTAGAGTTATTTCTTATTTTACTTTTTATAATATGTATTTATATCACTAAGCAGTTTTTCTTAGTTTCTAGTTGGGATCTTGCATAAAGATTTATACCAATTTCTCAAAACGCGTTTTAAAATTCTTAGACGGAGTGGTGGAAAGGAAGAAAGTGCGGCAGATCAGCTAATTAGTGATTGAAACAGATGTTGTAGACTAATCAGGGAGCGAAGTTAACGTTTATTAGTAATAAGGAACAACACAAGAAAGCTTCACTCTTTTCATCGTCATTCGATATTATTCTCGTCACCTTGTAGGCTGTACTGGTGTCCAAAAATAGGCTCCATTAACTATTTCAATAGAAATTGCTTGTTTAAATATAAATTCAGAACCCAGCAACATTTAATCCTTTGTGCACCAATTTATCGGTGCAGATTTCCTTAATTTTGGGTGATCGGTGATCGGCCGATACCTACATGGGAAGCTTGTTGTTCAATCTTAACTATTTCAGCAAAGGTCTAAAAATCAACCACTGTGCTCTTCTGCTTATCCGTGAGAGGTTGGACTGACAGGCCAGCCCACCAGATCATATCTGTAGTTAGTTAGCAATAGTCACCCCACTGTTGCCAACTCAACGACTTTCTTGCTATAAACAGAAACACTTCAGCCTAAATAAATTGGTATTGGCCAAACTTGGGGATTGGCAGGTCAGGCTTTTTAAAGATTGGTAGTTGACATTGGTTCTCCTCTAGTGAATTCAAGTGCTTTCCAAACCTTTCATACTTGTATTTATTTAATAATATTTCTTTTAAAACCATATATTACTTTTCTTTCACTTCACAAAACACTTTGTGTTGATCAAACACCAAAAAAATACATTAAGGTTTGTGGTTGTACTGTGAAAAATTCAAAACTTTTGCGAGATGCGTGGGTGTGTGGGGCTTTGTATTTGATACAGTTTAAGAACCAGTTTTTTGAGAACTGACTGCTTCTTAAAGCTTGTGTGCCCCATAAGGAAATGTGTTCCTTTTGGACTGGGGTTAAGATTAGGACTACTAGGGTGTGAACTGAGTTTAGGTGAGGGTTAGGTGTGCACTGGTAATGGTTAAGTTTAGGGTATGAGTCAAAGATACGCTATAGAAATGAATGAAAAATGAATGAAAGTCAATGTAAAGTCCCTGTGAAGATACAAAGATATATTATGTATGTGTGTGTGTCTGTGTGTGAATGCCAGAGAGGTAGAGGTCTCCCTCTTTTCGTTTCCAGCCTGTGGGAGAGTCTCTACCCAAACCGCAGCAGGGTAATAATCACTTAACCCAAATCAAGCGCAATCAGGACGAGCTGGGCTGCAGCTGGGAGGCACCCAACCCACGGGGCTGAGGGGTGGCAGCGGGTGAGAGGGTGGGTGACTTAAGTTAGTCAAAGTCTGGAGGGGCAGGGTGGGGTCGGTCTGCATTACGATGTGGACACTGATGACCAGGGAGAAGATCAAGAGCGCCAGCCTTTGTTGTGCCATCCTCATCCTCATCTGGCTCCAACAGGGAATGAATCAGCGGGGGGAAATTGGGGAAATCAGAGATGAGATTCCTCCTAGTGAGTGAAGGTTAAATGGAGCTCTGGTTGTGTGTGTGTGTCTATATGTGTATTTTGTCCACATTTGATTGTTTCCCACCAGCTCCTCAGGCTCGTGCTGAGTCACTGAATCTAATCTCGAGTGATCCAATTATTGTGATCAGAAATGTTTTGCCAATGTTTGTGTTATGATGGAGGTCCTGTCACATTTTCGGGATCCACAAGAGACACTGGAGCATACACTCTCAAGTTATATACTCACTCACACACACGCCCACCCCCGCACACCCACACACACATAAGTCTGTGGAGGCTCTGACAGAGCTGGGTTAGTTGTGCATACAACAGAGGATTAAACATAGCCTGACACACAAATGTGTATGTCGTATACGCTGTACACACATTGCTCTGGAAATATATTCATATAATATTAAACTTTTCATGTGTTCTTAGCTTTAATGCATTTTAGAAATTTTATAAAGACCAACTCAAAGGACGAAAAAAAAACTCATTTGTTTTATTTATTAAAAAAAAAACAAAAAAACATCTGCTACAGATTCTCAATTTGGATTAAGGTCTGGACTTTGACTGGACCATTCCTACTCCTTTAATCTCAGCTTTGTTTAGTTTGCTTAGAGTTGTTGTTCTGTTATAAGTTGGTTAAATCTCCACCAGTCTTGAGTATTGCATAGCCTTCTTCTGGGATTGTGTTATATGTAACTCCATCCATTTTCCATCATGTCTGACTAAGCTCCCTGTCCCTTTAGAAGAGCCCCCACAGCATGATGCTGCCACCGCTATGTTTCACTGTTGAATATAGTGTGTTCACTGAGATTACACGACGCAAAGAATACAAATGGTCATATTTGAATTTATTTTAGAATATTAAAGGAGGCTGAATAACAAATAAACATATTTTTCAGATTTGTGTTCATGAAAACATATCAAAACCATGTATTTTCCTTTCAATCTACAATTGCACATCACTTTGCGTTGGTCTGTCACATAAAATCCCAACAAAAAAACGTTTAATTTTGTGGAAGTAACATGACAAAATTTGGAAAGTGTTAATAAAGCTTTTGGAAAGCACTACAGGTTATTGGATTTTATAATGTAGGTGATTTATTGCATTCCCCTTAGGCTTAAATCTACAATATTTAACATGTCAAATCCGTCTCCATTTCCTCGACCATCTGCCTCTCTTGGTGGTTATCTCCTCAGCTCGCTCCTCAATGACTCAGGCCTTCCTCTAATCAGACTGAAACAAAACTATATCACGCTGATAAGTCCAAGCCGCTCATGGGAATACGTGACTGAGTCTCCGTTTGTGTGCCGAGATTATTATGTTCTGCAGGATCCCGGCAGTTCTTTAGTTACCCACTTTGCATCTGTCATTCATTTGGAGTAAAAGACATACAGGCTGATGAGAATGACTCAGACCACAAGAACATTTCAGTCTGGATTTGTCTCTTTCACTTCTCTTCTCTGTCTCTGCTCGTGCTTCTTTTCGTTTTGCTGCCTTCCTGGGGCTTACAGGAGGTTCCAAAAGTATCAAACTGGCCCTGTCGCTTTGAATATGTGTACATTTCCACTGCATTTTTAAACACGCCGTTGCGTATAGCGCTCGGACCGCATTTTAAAGTCCCACTAAATCTCCACAATTGAATTTTACTTTGTTTAAACACTCTCTGGCCGAAGACTTGATATGTCTGAGGAGATGTGTAGTGCATCTGCGTTTGATTTTTTTTTTTTTTAAACATGTTTAACATGTGCATACTCAAAGAGGTAGAAAAGGAAAATCCTAATGCAATTTCGTCTTTCCCGGGCTATTTGTTGCAACTGATGTTTTATTTTCCATACATTTCAGACCAGGCAGGGTGGCCTGGGAGTGTTGCCATCGAGAAAGCTCTTTGGTTGTAGGAGGCTCACATTAGTGGAAAGTCTCGCTTTAATGGCCTGTGTCTTCATTTTGATCTTCACTGCTGTGAAAATAAGAAAAAAAACGTTTTTCTTTTTAAATACATCCAGTGGGAGAGGGAGTTGGGGATGCAAAATTTCCTGCATAAATACTCATGATTTAGCAACGGGGGGGTGAAGAATTCGCAGAGGTATTTGACAGGTTGGGTGAAAAGGTGTTGAAGTCGAGCAGCCCACAGATCAACAGGGTGGACACCTGCTCCCTGGAGCAAGTGACCCGGAATGCTCCAAATCCCTCATCATGCAATGAGGAGGCTACATTAACAGCAGCTCAAGAAGCTGCATGCACGTTCACACTAATCAAGTCTCTGCTGTCATTCGTGTGAATGGTAGTGTTGGGTTGAAACACCTGGACGTTTGTCAGGTATTCCATTTGTCTCCCTGTAGCTTTTAATTAGTCTTGAACGTTATTCATATAAAAAAAAAAAAAAAAAAAACTAAAATGATATATTCAGTTTAGGACATGTAACACCAAACAATATTAGGTTCACAAGGTGAGATTTTAGAAAGCTTTTTAGGAACATTAAGAATCCCCACCTTCCTTTTGCCAAATTATAAATAGTATTTTTTTAAAATAAGTAACATAATAGAATATTCTGAATTTTTCATGCTTGACAGCCATAATGCAAAAGAAAAAAAAAAACAAATAAGATTGGTGACTTTTGTGTGCTAGTAAAGCTTTCATAAATCTTAAACTGTGTCTTAAATAATCAGTTTCATGTACAATAAAGTTGAAACTGACCTTGAGCCATGGGCGGTTCTAGACGGGGATGAACCGAGGCCAGTGCTCCTGTAGGACGGGTTCCAGTTACCTTCACAGTTTTACTTTAACTTTGAATTAAAAATCAATGTGTTGCACTTTTAGCTTGCACCATATTGAGATAGGATTAAAATCTCCTAGATTATGGGTCTGTAGACTGCAGCTCTGGAGCCACAAATGTAGCTCAATAATATAAAAAACAATATCATTGTTTTATTCTTTATTTTATTCTTTTGTTCTGTACTTCCATGAAAATACACTAACCCCACCCCGGTTCCCTAACAAACATGTTTCGTAGTTAGCCAGTGGCTGCATCCTCCCAGTGCTCCCAGTGTTAACCTCTGTTGGATTGTTGTTTCAACATGGAGCATGCACAAATGAAAGCAAGCGGTACAAAATTCAATTGTTTTTGCACTGGTATTTTTAAGAGACTGACTCATACTGGCATTTTTTGTGTTCTTGCTTGCTGTGCTGCTGATGACTTCTGTGCTGTTTTTTTGCATTTTGTTTAAGCTACTCACGGCTGCTTCAGTAAAGACACATTTAACCCTTTAGTTAACCGAGCGATTGACGGGTTAATGCTGAACTTAAGTGCGCATCTGTAAATCGAGAGAGTAAAATCATCTTCATCGTGACGGCGTGACTTTGTGTCCTGATTTAAGAGGTCAGATTTGACCACAGAAGATTGAATTCCAGCTAGCACATCCTGATTTTAGTATCCAATATGGCTGCACGTATACAGAATGTACTGAAGAAAACAGTAGCAGCTATTTATTAGCACTTCTGATGGTTTGTGTTTCACTAAACAAATGACACGCATAGTGCATTCTGTTGAGGCTTGTCTATCAGACTAAAAAAAATACCTTTTGAATATAACTTTTAAGCAGGTGTTAAACATACTTTTTTATTAAAAACACAGTTCTGTATTAAAATGTCATGTTTCATTAGTTGTAAGTGTAAAATCCTATAATTAAAAGAAATACAAAGCTATGCATCATAAAGCAAATGAATTGAGTTGCTGGAATTGATGAACTTTTAAGCAATATTTTCAATTATTGAATTATGACTGTAGCTAGAGCATACCACTGTTTTCTGCCCTGCAACTAGAAAGCGTTCGTCTTGGGCGTGGCATCATTTCTAGCTCTGGAATCCGACTTGTGAGACGCAAGACGTCACTGCTGAGAAAACAATACTGTTACATAACAATGTTGGCAGCGGAACAAGAGTTAAGGGGAAGTGCATTTTTCACACATTAAAACAATAAAACAAAAACAATTTTCACCTCATTTGAACGGCAACATCAGATGATTAAAGCCATACTATTGCTAGTTTTGAATTCTCCTAAGTAACTTTACTCTGTTATGCAACAATACTACAAATATTTCTCTTCGCACATAATCCACAGTAAACAACAACAAAAAAAATGTATTAAAAATATTGAAAGATTTTGAAAAATGGCATTGAAAATCACCCTCTATATAGTAATGACTTTGTGCCACTTTGCAGTGCCATCATGCCCTTCTTTGTTTCAAAGCAGCTCAAAGTGCCAATGTCCTGTTTCTCCCTCTTGCCCCCAAATAACTTTGCACCTCTCAGTGCAGGCTTTGATAAGGGTAATAGGAGCAGTTGCACACTGAGTGTGTTCTGAAGCACCTGACCCTTAAATAGGTGCTGAGTGTAGAGCTGAGGCTGGGCTGCCGAGACGTGCTCAGGCTCTGTTGACTTAAGCATTCAGACGAAGCCATCAATCATCCGAGTGTGACGGCTCTGCCCCTGTACCCCTGCGTACTATATCTGCCAGCAGAGCCTGTCTGCTCAGAAGCGTGCATGTAACAACCAGCCCTGATGTGAAAGAAGCTAATCGTCTTGTTGTTGCCGTTATCTCCTTGCAAAATTCGGCTTTTCTCACCGCCTCACGCACACCTTCCTTCTCTGTCTTATGTCTTTCCCTCTGAAATTCTTCCTTCTTAGTTTGTGCAAACTGCTGGGGGCATTTGTGGGGAAGAAAAAAAAAAAGGTTATTTGTAATTATATTTAATCATATGCGGCCATCCCAATCAAGGCTGATTCTGGTGATCGCATTTACATGGGTTTCAGGTTTTACCCATGCAGCCTCTGGGGGGGGGAGGACCACCTTGATGATCCTCTGATTCTTTCCTTTTTTTTTTAAACTCCTCTGTTGTTTTAACTCAAGTTAAAGTTAGCGTGTGTTATTCAGCTATTTTCATATATTCTCCCTCAGTGTGAGTCGTTCGGCTCATCAGGTCAAAGTAGAATGAAAATGTTAAAAATTCAGTTGTTTTTTTTTTTTTTTCCCCCCAAAGTGTTTCAGCAGAATTCCCCAATGAACTGCCTCATCCAAGTCCTGCTGACCAGCCCACCCAGCCTGTGACAGAGTGGACTTCCATTTTTCCATTTCTCCCTGGACCGTAGAGGTCAGCACAACTCTTTGAGTGTGTGTGTGTGTGTGTTTCAGGATATCAGGCGGCTTTGTTTGCACTGAGCATGTGTGTACATGTACATACACTCGTGTGTGTCACAGGAAAGCAGCTTCTGTCTTCGAGACCCAGCTCTTCTCATTTTTATTTATTTTTTTCTTGCTGAAAGGCGGCATTATAGCTGCTTTCTATGACCTCAAGTTGGTGTTTTCGCTCCCTTCAAGGCCTGCGTGCGTGTATATGTGTGTGTGTGTATATATAAATATATACATATATTATTTGTGTGTGCACGTTATAACTGCTTTCCATGACCTCCAGCCAGGACCCTCCTCTGCGGCCTGCCTCGCAGCGCTTGTTTAGACAACAGTGGTGCACATGTTGGCTGAAATATGGCCGCTGTGCTCGGGTGAATTAAGCTACGGCATGTGTGCTTAAACCCAGACGGGTCGCTGATTTATCCATATATTTAGATGATTGATTTAGGAGTCAACCAGCCAACACTTGTTGAAGCCGAGGATAGAGGCGGACTTGAGGAGATGAGAGAGAGGAAGGGACGCAATTCAAAGCAGAAAACACACAGCTCCCCTCTCACGCAGGTAGTGATATTTACGCCATCCATCCTGCAGCTGAGAGACATTATTCACAGAGCCCAAATGAATAATTCAAAAGTAAAGCTTTGCTTTGCACAAGATGGATAAGTCTAACGATGTACTGATTGCTTTTTAACATACTCCATTTTCAAATGAGCTATAAAATTTTGTTTATTATGGTTCAGAACATGACATAGGCCATCTATTTTAATGTCAGAAGGGACTGGAAGAGAGTGTATGAAAACACATTCTCCCATTTGCGGTCGCGTGCGTGCGTGTGCGTGCGCACGCGCGTGCACGTGTGTGTGTTAGCGGGTGCATGCAGTGCCAGTGTGTTTTATTACCTGTCTCATTATTAAGTAGAGGCCGTCTGAGCAGGGACAAAACATTCCAGCTCCTTTAATGTCTCCCTCTCGTCTCGCACGTCCCTTTCGCTTCTCTCTTTGATAATACTTCGCCTTATTAGCCCATAAAACCAGACGTTTTCAAAGAGAACCCCCATTTCCTTTTTGCGCTGAAAAAACTAAATGTATTATAGACTGTACAACTTCATTTATGTGCTGATAATCTGCACTTCTGGTGTAGATGGAGAGTAGTGCAGAGTTCTATGAATGTAATGCATGTCTATCTGTATACAGATACACAATACTAAACAAAAAAAAAAAAATATATATATATATATACACGTGTGTTTGCGTGCACACACACAAGTGTGTGTACATAAAAACCACGATTTTTATGATGTAAAGGACTTTGTACTGCGTTGTTGCTGACGTGCAATATGAATAAACTTGGCTGATTGGTTGACCAAATAGTACATATATGCTGGAATCAAAATGATTCATGGTTTTCTCATTTTTAATTAAAAATAAAACAAATTTAAATGTGTATTATACATTTGTTTTCAGCCTTTCTGAGTCAATATTGTGTATAGCCACCCTTCCACCAATTGCAGATTGCTGCAAATCATTAGGTGTATGTCTCGCCCAGGTGTGTGCCACTACAGACTTTAGTTTTTCTGCTTTCTTATTTGCAAAAGAGAAAAGATCAGTTCGATTGGATGGAGCGTGCCTGTGAACAGTATTTTTAATTCGCGCCTCACCTTCTCAATTGGATCCAGTCTTTGACAAAGTCATTCGTCAAATGAATATATTTTTTTAATCTAAACCAGAGGAGTAAAACACAAATTTTAAGATGTCCACATCACTGAGGCACCCATGAAGCAATGCTTTGTTATGATGGTGAATGTGCTTTTAAGCTGTTTGCGGGTGCTTTCTTAAAAGCTGTAAATCATGTTTTGCGTTTTAAAGTGATCAAAGTGTCGTGTGAACTCATTACACAAGATCTGCACTTAGGAACTCAGTGGGACCGACTTTGTCTGTCTTGACACTATCTGTGTCTGCCTCTCCAACAAGCAAAACTTGTGCATCCTTTTGAGAAATTGATGTGGTGCATTATCGGAAAAATTCAGTGAAGTTGATCAATTGATGTGAGCAAATACTGACAGGCAGTTAACAATAAATATATGAAATAATTTTTGGACTTCAGTAGAACTGAGCTTTAGATGTTTTATGTAAATCCTTCTGCTGTATCTCTGCTGGAATTTAAATCTCCGTTTTAGTTTAAAATCTTTTTAGAACATTTACCAAGTTTCCTCCCTTGACTGCTCTGTATTAGTTCCTCTGAATTTAGCTGATGGAAATTGGCTAAAAAACATTTTAACCTGATTTATATGTTTACTAAGGGTTTATAACGAACCCTGAGCCCTTCACATACCTGTATTCTGATAGTAATTACACACAGGTGGACTTCATTAACTAATCAGGGGACTACTTCTTAAGATAATTAGTTACACTGAGATTTATTTGGGGGTATCGGAGTAAAAAGATTTGAAATAAAAATACTTGCCACTTTGTTTTTTGGATTTTTCTCTGTAAAATAAAAAAGAAAATTGGAAACCATGTATATTTTCCTTCCTTTCTGTGATTCTGTGCCACTTCCCACCACAGTGCATGAAAGACTGAGGCTAAAATTGGAAAAACTTTGTGGGGTACACGTACTTTTACAAGAGATCCTACCCATAAAAATGTTGGAACTGACATTCTTCGCGTCAAGACAGACCTTTTTCATCAATCCTCCCTTAACAGTTCAAGAATTTGTTACCTCAACATAAAGAAAAATGCTCCCTCTAATTTGTTCCTGTATTTTCCCCTGTGTCCTTTTTCCACTCATTTGTTTTACTGCATTTACTCTCAATATTCCTTTTCCTCTCCCTCTTTCCACCTCCTCCTCTCTCCCCTCTTTCCGTCCCTCTCCCCTGCTCCCCAGCTCTCAGTTTCTCTCTGCAGGGCCGAGTTAGGCATAAGCGAATAATTAGGTAATTACCCCCTTGATTGAGCTCAATAGGAAACATTTCAATTAGGCTAAAACTGCGCAAGGAGGAAGTAGGCTCTTACAAAGGGAAACATTCCTTGTCATGCAACTGTCAGCCACTGAGCCCACACCACGAGCCAGGATTAACTGGATACTAGTGGAGGAAATGCTCACGAAGATGGAGGTTGTTCTGAAAAGCCAGGGGGGAAAAAAGGGAACCGAGAATGGTGGGGGCCTGCCGGAGAGAAGGAAAGTTTGGGGAACAGAGGGTGGGGCTTTTAAAGTGGGAGGCTGGGGCCAAAGAGACAGCAAGAAATGATTGCCGTAATTACGGCTGTATTTAAACACGCCTTCGCTCTGATATGATTTTCGCTGTGATCCCCTGTCCAGATAACAAGGAGACCTCTCTGCTGGCCCTGCTGCCTGTAACAAATTACTCCCTCCCAGCCATGGAAGGGACAAGGTTCCTGAGCGAGAGGAGGGGGCTGGAGAAGAGGCGAGCACCGAGCGAGGCGAAAAAGGCTAGAGTAGGCTCAAAAACAGGCAAAATGCAACCGTGGCCAAATTCAGCCTGATCAAGACTAATGAGCATCTCCCCTTGTCAAGAAAAACACAAAGCCGTCTCTTTAAGCTCGGGGATACATCCGAACTCATGTCCGCCACCTGTGTGCTTGTGTGAGGATCAGCGATGAAGAGATTTCAGCTGCAGCTCACATGTCCTTCTGTCATCACATTCACCTCTGCTGCCCTCATACATGGGCCATGAAATTGAGGAGCCGGGTGCTGACCTCTAATAGAATACGGGTGCCTGTAGGTGTTTTATGTAGGTGTTAATGGATAGTGTGCGCACATCTGTGCAGACAGGTGCTAACACTCCAAGGTGGAGAAACCAGTTCCTCCTCTCTGTCAGTGAGAGCATCTGTGTCAAGTAAAAGGTGCGTGAAGCCGATGTCGGTCAGAATCCGGCCTTCTTACTTACTGCATTTTTTTTTTTTTTTGACTTCTACTTATGTTACTGTGTGTTTTAGCCCCTCGAGTTCTGCTATTTATTTTTTGAAAATTCACTTTTTTATGTACTAATGTCAAAAGCCTACTGCAGAACTAATATGTTTAGGTGTGTTTATTTGCATGTGTGTTTAAAGAGAGACGCTGACCCGAGCCGTCTAATCCCTGCCCCTGTGGGATACGGTGTGGTCGGGAAAGCAAACGGTGGTCTGCGTTAATATATTTCCTGTGTCTTGGCCACCATACCTGTGCGGTTCACCTTGAAACAAACTCGCCTCATAACTGAGCAAACCAGATGCAAACCTATACTTCCTCTGGCAACACCGGGGACTGTGCTTTCGAGGTCTGGAAAACTAGAGAATCTAATTTCTGTTTTTGGTAGAAGAAAATAAAAATATGGAAGGATAATCTTCAATTTATTCACCTTTATTTATTTCTCTAAATGTTTTCTCCCACCTTTCATTCTTTACTCCTTCTCTCTGCTTCCTTACATTCTTCACTCCTTCTCTTCTGAAGGTTCTTCGTTTCTTTTTCTTCTCTCCTCGTGTCCTTCCTCACTGCCTCTCTATCCCAAATCCTTTCTTCTTTTCCCCCTTCCTTCCTCACAACTTTTTTTTGCAGATTTTATGTATAAAGCCTCATTTTATCCCTGTAGCGGAGGGACACATTTGGTTATAGTGAGGTGACTATAACCAAATGTAAATTGTCAAAAGACCAAAGAAGATGAAAAAATATATAAAAAAAATGCGAAAACTTTTCGGCAGTTGTAAGAAGGGTTTGATTGTTGTTTCATATGAAAAATGTGTAAGAGCTGGATAATGGATTATGCTATTTTTGAGACTCTTCGTGTATGGTGTCCCACAGGGCTCAGTTTTAGGACCCCTTTTCTTTTTATTAGGTAGGTGGTGATAAAATCAATGCCAACCATCAGAAAATGCAAAGAAGCTCAGGAAGACAGCTTATGTGATGCTAGGCTAAAGATTAAAAAGATTTTACTGACGTGTAGTTCATATTTTCTTTAACAGGAATGTTGGTTGGTCATCAATTTATTTTCTTTTGAAGTTTATTTGTTTGGATAAGAAATGAAGCTCTTTATCACAGGGATTTTTTTTTTTTACCAACCAGTTACCAATCAGTTTATACATGCCTGGGGATGTTTTGTACAACCTTTAATCGCTGATTATTTAAAGTAATTTCCACTAATCTTCTTTTAGCTTTCTGTTAGGGAAGTGTTATTATCTCTCATATTACGTAAGAATCAGGAGTCTCCAAATGGGGATAACAACCAGATTATAGGGATATAGGAATTTTAAACTCTTTGTATTTTAATATATAGTAGTTTGAATTATATGTGAGAATAGAGGATTTTTAAACACAATTTATGTTGATTATCTATACTTTAACTGTTATTCATTTGTTCAAGTCTAAAATAGTTTGTTTCCAGGTATGAAACATTTGTAGAAAGGGATAAAATGGCGATGTCTCTGAATGACTTGACTTAAAACTAGGACTGAATTGAAATAGAGCCCTTTGGACATGCTCTAGCCTTTGGGGAAAAGCATCAGAACAAAGCGAGACAGATGTTGAAAAATTTAAATATAAACGGCTCCATGATTTCTAGCGCAGAACGTGGACAGGCACAAAGTTCGCCTCAGTGTCATTGTTTTTAATAATCTCCCAAGATTCACTCCACATGAATACAGGACAAATGGAGTAAAAAAAAAAAAATCTCCACTTTGTGAAGTGTTTTTAAAAATCCCCTGTGGCAGAGATGTGTAAACACTGCAGAAAGTTCCTTTTTTGCAAAACATCCGTTTCAGAGTGAAAAGGGCATTCATGTTGGCATTGCAGCAAAAGGTTTAATCAAAGGGAATTTTATAAGTAATGAACTGCAGAGATGAAAATTTGTAAATATTTTGATATTTGGTCTTTTATTCTGTAAATTACCAAAATATGTGTAGCGTAAATAAATTAAACTTTGTAGCGAGAGACAGTATTTTCAGCTAAAGCGTGTTGGTTCTCTCCTTTTGAACAAAAATCTTTCTGTCTTTCTGTATATTTTGGTCAGGAAATGAGGTGGCTTGTGTATGATTACAGCTTGTTTCTATGATTTGTTTACAGCAATCTTACCATGAAATTACAACACAAAGGAGACTGATGTACTAGGATTTCATAATAGTACCTTTAAACATCCTATTAATCATCCCCGGGTGCCCTACCTTGCATGTTTTGTTTTTCTCTTCTGTCCTTTGTCAGCTATCCAAGCCATTTTCATTACAGTTCCCGCTAACATTCATAACAGGAATCACATAAACTGACCACCTCTGCAAGCCTCTGTTATGACAGCTTCGAGTGCTTGACTTGATTTAGTCAAGGCAGGACACACACATCCGCACGTATAATTCAGTAATTTGTGTTTGTGCTTTTGGTGACAATTGTGACAAATGACTTGCCTGGAGTGAAATGCCTACCTGCCTCCCCCTCGTTTCCTGCTGCGGCAGACGCTTGCTTACTCTACTCAGGTGTACGGTCAGAAAGCCCGTGTGCCAAGCGTAAATAGACCACCTGAAGGTGTAATGATTGCAAACATCTCGCTTTGGTTTAAATTAGATTTTAATCTATGAATCCTATTAACTTTTCTGGGATGTGATGATCTGATCCCAATAGGTTCTGGTCTGTTTTTCTTTTTTTTCTTTACAAGAACTCCTTAAAGGGCTTGTTGGCATAATTTGTAGCCTCGCAGGGCAACATGCTCTGCCTGAGCGAACTCTCATCCACCGATCACCCGCATCCAACCAACCCCCTCATTTACATTTTCCAGGGCATTTTTCATCGTAAGCACTCTCTGTCGTCAATATTTTTGCGGGGAGCCTACGGGGTTTGCATCAGAGCAGACCTTCATCTCGACACGGAACGCATTATGAAAGCCAGGCAGAAAACAGGAGGGGATTCTGGTAATGTTTTATCTGCAAAATGAGT
Source organism: Girardinus metallicus (assembly GCA_903067095.1). NCBI lineage: Eukaryota > Metazoa > Chordata > Actinopteri > Cyprinodontiformes > Poeciliidae > Girardinus > Girardinus metallicus. Next base: position 58,366 of record CAEGAE010077883.1, read on the forward strand.
TCCATTCTCCCTGAAGTTCTGCACCGAGTTAGGACATGTAATACTCATATGGAGCAGTTTATGAGGATTAAGAGGTTTTATTTAGTCTGCGGGGCCAACAGGAATCCTCTTGCTGCTTGACCATAAGCAGGAGAGGCTGCAGAAGTCTGAAAGTGAACATTTGTGGAGTCAGATGCTGCTTGACTTTACCATATTAAAGCTTTAACACCTGTCTTTTTTATTTTTCGCCTGCATTTTGGTTTTAGCTTCCCTCCAAATTATTTGTACATTTGTAAAATAGGTATATAACTTTATATATTTATATATGCTTTTTATTCCGTATTACAAAAGCAATGTGGAGATTTTGTTGAGACAAAATTTGTAAACATTTATGCTTGTAGTGTGCGTGTGTGGCTTTTCTCCATGTTCCTCCCTGAAGGAAAAGGCTCATGTTCGCTCTCTAACTCGTCCTGGTAGAGGGTCAATTGCAACCAGTTGGCCGCCAGTCTGGTCCAAAGTAAACATTTGCAGAGAGTCGACTGTACAGGCAGGTACTTGGGGGCTCTGTGTGTTGCTCAATTTTGCTTTTCCCCTTCCTCTTAGACTCCCACCCTTGTCTCCCCCCCTCCAGTTTTCTGCCTTCTTCATGTGCGGTGGTGGGCCACGGTTTCCTAAGGGCTGGACGTTGAGCTGCTCTTTGAAATCGGCTGGACACACAGGATCGCCTGCTTTTTGTGGCCTGACTGCAGATCACATCCAAGACAAAACCAGCCAGCCTGGTTCTGTTTTGAGTGTACACAGCTGAACAAAAAGAAATTCTTCCTCATTGTTCAAGCTATCAACAAAAGGCTTTAATTGCTGTAAGTCCCCATATAAGATCCAGGCATGCACTCCCTTTTGTTTTAGCACAGAAGGGGAGGTCTGCTGCAGATTTGCAGGGAAATGTCAGCGGGACTGCAGTTCAGAGTACTCAGCGTTTTGAGCCTGATGGTTGGCGACTGCTTTAACAGGGGCAGGAGCGCTGTCTGCACAGCTCAATTTTGCCTACATTAATCAAACTCACATTTCCTCACATCAGCCGGTGCTCCTATCAGCAGGGCTGGCTTGTTAGCATAATGAATGCAGGTGATTTTACACAGAGGAGCACAGTCTTCAGCTGGCAAACGAATACTTTTGGGAGAGGAATAAAACACTGATTAAATTTCTGCTGCATATTTAATGTATTTTTTTCAAACTTAGAGTTGGTTTTACTTTAACACCAAAGTCCTAAATGAAACAAAGTGTCATTGTGAGTTTTCCTGTTTTTGTTTTGTTGCAAATTGTGCTTAAACTGGTTAAAATAGCCTTACAAACCAATTTCAACATTAGCTCATCATTAGTTTACGGAACAGAATGTTGCTAAGAGTAATGTGCTTACATTTAGACTGTTTGTGTTTTTATCTGCTGCTGTTCTCCGTAGCGTTTATATGTACTTTATTCAATGGCAGCAAAACCCCCTGAGCCGTTTGTTGAGAACACTGTGTAGGTTTTCCCAAAAATTTGGCAACAAGAAAATGGAAACAGTTTGTCAAGAGGACTAGAGAGGACTTTAATGGCCAGATTGGATTTGAATGACCAAATTTATATTCTGTAGGATTCTGTATACCTGATGCACCAACCACCACGGATGTTGTCATTACAGCATAAAAAACAAGTTGCACCATAGTGATTGAGAGAGGAACCATAAAAGTTCTGCACAAGACACAAACTTGAGTCCGCCGATCCGTTTTTGCACTTTTTAGAGTGCTTAATGCATATTACACTGGATTTATATGTCCGCTGTATGACTGGTGGGTGTACTTGCTAATCATAAGTTCAGGTGATGTCTGCAGAGTATAGTGTTCATGAATCACAAGCGTGCATGGAAATTAATAAAGTAAAAATGCCAATAAGGAATTACTAGGACTTTCTATTTAACTTTTGGATTGCCAGATTCATATTCTAGCTAAAATATATAGTAATCAACCCCTCTGTCTGCTCTTTATTGTATTATTTTCCACATAAGTTGTATTCCTGAGGCATAAAGTTCATCAGGTTAGGTGTTTTAAACAAAAATGTATGAAAGTATGTACAATAATCACCAGCCTACAGTTGGCCGGGAAATAGACATGCCTTTAAAACACTGCTACCCTAAAAGGAGTCAAGGGGTTTTCTTTGTGGCTGGGAATATTTCCAGACAGCTGAATTTATATTTCTTGGTAGCAACCAAAAACTGCAGGAGACTTCAGTCAGCCAGCTGATCAGCAGGGGCAGCTGCATTACTCTACGCTTCGTTGTATAATACGAGTTACAACAACATCCAATTTCCCGCCGGGATTAATGAAGCATTTTTTTTTTTTTAACTGGATTGAATTCATGCAGAAAACAAAACGCCTGTTACTCCGACACTTTCCCTCTCAACAAAAGGGACTGTGAACTGTCGGGACAGAGACATTGTTGTGCTTTTGAAACCAATTTTTTTATTATTTTTTTTTTTTTTTAAAGACGCTGGATTACTTTAGTGCCAGTAACCAACTCATGTTAGTGGCACCATCATGTCTGACATAATTCCATCATGTCAGACATGATGGAATCGGTTCAGAATCCATTCTTGATTGTGTCTAAAGCCGCACACCCAGGGTGGTGTTTACTGAGGCCTGTGAATCCCAATGAAACCTGCTTCCTTTGTGTTAATCCCAGTTTCCTAGTCATACTCTCAGCTTTAAAAATATATTGGGACATCAGCTATCTAGATGTTCACAATGTGAAAATTCAATGTTTTTTATGAAGTGCCCTCGTTTGTAAAGAAAACCTTTTTCTTTTTTTCTTTTTGCAAAATCCTGCTTTTTTGTCGTATCTGTGCAACAGCTGAAAAGGAAATGCACCACAGCTAAATGGTCTAAAACTTTCTTTCATTTTTTTTTCTTCTAAGTTTGCCACTCTTCAAAATAACTTTTTTTTTCTGCCTTTCGTTATTTTTCAGCTGTGATATTAAAATCTGACTGCATTCAAGCATGTCAGTTTCTTTCACACACCCTTAAAGTCACCTCTGCATTAAACATCAAAATCTGTTATTTCATGGAGAGTTTAAGCTAAAATGGCCGTTTGTGTACGTGCTGAGTTATTTCTTTTCAGGCAGACTTCCTCTTGGTTGAACTGAAAGGAGGGCACTGAAGGTCACAGAGGAGTGTGGGGGTTGTGGGGAGGGGTCTGTCTGAGAGTGAAAACTTGCAGTCAGACAGTGAGAGAGACCTTTGCTTTACCATTCATACATACAGGTGCTTATAATTTGCAGCGTGTGATTAATCATTGTTGTTTTTGCGGGTGACATCTTGTTTAATGGATCTGTCTATCTCTCTTCTTTCGCCCATTCAGTTGGAAAAAGGAGCTATGCAGCATGACCAGCTTTACATATTCGGCTTAGACGCTCATGCATAAACACAGACTCTGACTCAGGTTCGTATCAAGATCGAGCTAATTGTAATTTCGAGCTTGTCTTTTTTATTTTCCCCGCTGCAACACTGCTGTGTTGTTAAATCCGCAGACGCTGTCCAAAGTATGAGGTAGCCAAATGCAACATGTGTGCGAGCCCACCAGCTGCCACCGCACAGAGGCGGTGGTGTTTTCCGTAGCTGTTTGCTTTGGGCGGAGGGCAAACTGGCTGGTCAGCGTGGCTGTAAATCAGAGTCTTCCTGATGGAACCCTGACGGACAGGAACCTAATCTGTCCCCGGTGTGTCATTATGTACAACCTCCCAGATAGCTGCAGATCCTGCTGCTCCTCTCATCTCGCTCAGCCTTCACAATGCACACACGCACACCCGCACACACACAGGCCCACACATACCTCAGTCTCCTGGAAACCAGAGACAGTAACACAGACACACATGTTGAACATAAACCGGTTGAGCCAGTGTCAAGAGTTCATCATCAGCATCTGTCATAGCAAAGCCGATGCCCAAAAAACCACTGGCTTCTCCCGCGCCACAGCCTCGGCGTTCCTGCCTCAAATGTTCACAGGCCGTGCATCTACAGTCGCCAAACTGGCTTCAGTGATGGCTAAACATAAGCAAACAGACAGATCCTTTTAGGACATGTTAGGATTTGTCCCATGAGCCAACTGGCTCTTGCACAAAACGGCCCTCACACATTGTGGAGAGTCTGAGTCAAGGTGTCATCTGTTTTTTTTATGAGCCCTTACGTTGCCAGATCCAAAAGGAATGCCTCTATCTCTATGCACCACAAATACATAAAAAATAAAAAAAATCACTGCAATAATTTGCTAATCATTTTTTAAGTCATTTACATTTTACTTTCATATCATTTTCTCATGCGAGTCTCCTTTCTCTGAATATTTTTTTATCCTCTAAAAAGCTGAAATTCATAACTCTTTGCAGAGAGTTTTGAGTTATTTCACCTTTTCTGACAACAAGGAGGGCAAAAGCAAGAGACTCAGCACAGTTCACTTGGAGTTTGTCCAAGTAGAAGCTCTTGACCTCTCAATTACAGGATGATGGAGCCATTTCTTCTTTTGCGTGTTGCTGAATTTCATTAACAAACAGGCATCTGCACATGTTTGTGCAGCTTTGAGCTATAGCTTTGAATAGTTTTGCCGTGTTTTGCTCTTTTTTTTGCAGATTCCAGATATGCAATACTAACCATGGAGCAGGATTATAACCATAAGTAAAAACACAATGGTTTCAAAGTGTTTCCATTTATTTATAAAGGAAAATAAAAAATAGTCTCCAATATTATATTGGTTGACGTAACATTTACAGTTGTCACATTAAAATAAACTTAAGAAAAAGTTGA